>CALNVZ010002992.1:18036-34507 GCA_940671915.1 Paracentrotus lividus
AAAAAAAAAAAAAAATAAATAAAAAATATATATATATATATATAATATAAAAATAAATAAATAAATAAAATTAAGTAAAAAATAAAGATAAAAATAAATAAATAAAATAAAATAATAATAATAAATACAAAATTAAAAATGAGACAATACAGGCTATGTAATGAGTTTGCAAAACTATTTTTTGAAATCCCCACTTCAATAAATGGCTGCCGAAAAAGAAAAAAAAAATCAATATCATTACGACATGTTCTTAGCTTTACACAATTCAAAGGCGAATCTTATCGATTATGAAAAAGTACAATACCATATTTCAAAGACTTAGTAAATTACGAATCATACTCATATTTCCGAGTTATCTCATTATTCTATAACCTCCATTTTTATTCAATTTGATTTCTTGAATTTCAATCAGATTTTGAAATTGTATTTATTGATATGATATAGGGGAGAGTGGGGTTAGTTGGAACACGGGGTTAGTTGAAACATTGTAATTTTCTTTAACGGCTATAAATATATTTATGCAAATCTACCCTCAGGTTGTTGCTCTTAGCAACTGCCATCCACCACATTTTAGACAGCACACGTGCTTCAAGCCTAGTGAAGTTAGAAAGCAATGTTTGTTTTTTCACCTTCTGAGTAAATGTTGTCACTTTTACAAATGTTTTATTATCTCAAAGAAGATCATAAATTAAGTTGGCCTGTTTTAGAGTATAACAAATAGTTATACCAAGCTACAAAACAAGGTTAAATATATGGCATGTTGTTATCCCTCTTTTGTGCTGTAAGCTTACTAATGTCAAATGGGCCTCTGGGGTTAGTTGGAACATTTTGAACGGGGTTAGTTGGAACATGTACTAAGTAAATAGGTGTCAGCTGAACAGAAAAATAAAAATCATATAATTCAGTGACGTGTTCCGAAATATTCTTATACATGTATATTAGTGCACATTGGACAATTTGTATGCAGAATGCTACTTCACAGGACTTAAGAATATCTGTATGTGAGTGGATGCTATCAAGTGTAATAAAACATGAAGTAAAAAAAAAAAAAAACTGAACACCTAATCTTTAATATTTTAATTGGAATCAATAAAGAAAGTTAGCTGAACCCATGCAATAATGTTGTAGATACTTTAAATATAATTTTTAAGAAACCATGCACAATGTTTCAACTTACCCCATACCATGTTCCAACTAACCCCGTGTATGGGGTTAGTTGGAACACTTGACATGGCCTTGTTGAAGATGGATTTTTTTTCCGGAACCATCAATAAGTTTAAGAATTTTATGGGGTACATATGTAGCATACAGATATACACTCAAGCTGATGATTTATTGTTTCTTAAATTAAATCCGCTTTTGTTTTACGGCCATTTTTGTGAAAAATGTTCCATATAACCCCGCTCTCCCCTACCTTGTTGTTCATTATTACTTCAATTTCCAGAATTTATATTCATTATCACAATTTGGAAATGTGTTTATAAGATCTTAGTAGTATATATGTATGTTTTGTCATATACACTGTTCGTCATAAATGTGGAATATTTATTTTTGGCTGAAGCGACATTATGTTGCTCCGGCTTTAATTTCTTGAATGTGTTTGTCACCGCTTTCATTTTCCGGGATCCTGGCTATATCTTGGACGTTCCCTCAACCCTTCCCTGGGATTTTTCTTCCAAAAAGTTTGTCACCCCCGAAGATGGTCATTTTCGTCTTTTTTTCTTATTTTTTTGGGGCCCTATTTGTTTACGCGACGCACCAAGGCACCCCAGTCCTACCCCAAGGAAACACGTCTGATGTGTAGAATTGTTATTGTTCTTTAAGTTAAATCTAGTTTTATGGTTACAGGCTCGACTCTTTTGTCTAGGGGAGGGGTCAAAATTTATTTTTATTGGGGTTAAACATTGGTTTTTATTGATTTTTACACCATGGAAATTTTTTATCTTCCCTAAATTGTATTGTAAAATATCAACCATACAATAATCAAAATAATACATTATCTACAATTTCCATTGTCATCAAGGCTGACCAAAAACTAAGGGAGAAATGATGATAATTAAGGGTTCAAGGTTGTTTTTTTTTTTTTTTTTTTTTTTTTTTTTTTTTATTTCTTTTGTTTTCAGCATAAAGATGGAATAAAATATTCCGAATTTTCACCAGTCTCACTTTTTACTTCAACTCCTCCCCTAGACAAGAGACCTAAGCCTGTCCCCATAAATCTAGATTTAACTTAAAGAACAATATAAACAATACACCTCCGACGCGTTTCCTTGGGTAGGACTGAGGGGGGCTTGATCGGCCAGGAAAACAAAAAGGGGCCCCAAAATGAGAAAAAATGACAAAAATGGCTATCATGGGGGTTGACAAAACTTTTTTTTTTTGAAAAAAAAAATCAACGTGAAGGGTTGGGAGAATGTCCAAGATATAGCCAGGGTCCCGAAAAGTAAAAGCATGGACAAACATATTCAAGAAATTAAAGCCGGAGCAAAATCATGTCACTGTAGCGGCAAAAAATATTCCACCTTTATGACAGACAGTGTATATTTACGTATGAATAACCTTTATGCATTTTTATTGTAAAAATATTAATTTCAGCCTATCGGCCATTAATCGTTACTTTTTTTTATTCACATTAAACCATCAATTCTGTGACAAGTCATCCTTATCTCAATCTTTATTTACAAACATTTAGCGTAGTATTGTTCGGTTATAAGTGGTTTCTCACTTGCCATGAAATGGGTTTGAGAAGGGTTTATGACTAGTTTCTCAAGTCATTTTATTGCATTTTTTTGCCAGCGATACACGCTTGCATGATTTAAATGGATCAATTAAAAAAGAGAGTTATATTAAGGCATTCCAGCGAAATATTAAAGCTTAAATTGCCCCGCTTCAGGCAAAGAATGTGTCTAAATTTCAGCTCGCCCTTGGACTCGATGTTTCAATTGAAAGGAATTTTACCAAGTCGTCCTTAAAGTTACGAACGACTGGAACATGTTCTTGGTGCTATTTTAATCACATGCTTTATAACTTAGCTCATGAACTGATCACCAGTTGTTCTTAAAGTCACTTACAAACATTGGTGAAACACAATCTGACTGATTTTACCTTCGTTTAAAATTAACTTTCTCTGGAGATTAGTTTGTGCGGGAGGTTTAGAATAGCTTTGTGTTGTGCGGTGCTATTGTTCGGTTAAACCTTGACTGAGCCTCAACTCTAAACCTCGGTTCAGATACGGGCTGAAGTGTTTCCACAACTAAAATAAATTTACCGAAATGATCCCAAATTATGTGCAATTCAGTGCACTTCGTTGATCTTTAAAAAAAATTATAAAAAAAAAAAAAAAAAATAAAAAATAAAAAAAAAAAAAAAATAAATAAAAATAATAAAAAGGAATAAGAAAGAAGAAAAGAAGAATACTTTTCATGTCCATCTGTCCGCTATCATGGCTATTGCGCATGTATCATGGCTTATGCATTAATCACAGCACATCTCATTTCTCAAGTGGTTCTTGAGATATCGCAAGAGCGAGACAGACGGACGTAAATAATATAGCCTATATATTGTGTGGTGTGTGTGGTGGGTGTGTGTGAGTGTGTGTGTATGGTGTGTCGTATGGGTGTGTGTGAGGTGATGCGTGTGTGTGAGGTATGTGTGTGTGTGTGTGTCTTAGATGGAGAAAGAGAGAGAGAGAGATTGAGGGAAACTTGAGAGAAAATGATAGAGGGAGAGAGAGAGAGAAGAAGTAAAAAACATTTTATCCTAACACTGTTATTCGGTCATTAAACACTAGTCTTGCACGTGTTGAATAAACAAATCTAGACTAGCCCGCCAACAAAAAAAGTCCCCCCCCCTCTAATCAAAATGATGAAACTTTGAACGGCATGTTTTGAGCACAGTAATTTAGAGGGAAGTTTTCTACACTTATTGAGTCTTCTGTGAAAAAATGACATCGATCCCTGAGACATGTATGAGTGATCAACATTTAAAGCAAAAATTGACATTTTCAAAAGTCACAAGGGTCATTTTTGGGTCTGTAATAACAATTTTGTAAAATTTCTTTAAACTTGCGTTTATTGTTTTTATATAATAGTTGCATTTATATAGCGCTTAATACGATATCCACCTTAGTGTTTCTAACGCTTATAGTGTTAACTAATTATTCCCGGTGGGCTACCGAAAGGCGCTCACAGCATTGAGGAATGCTTCCTACCCTGTACCATTCACTCCTTGGGTCAAGTAGGCATATTTGACCATCCAACAGCAATCACGATACATTTCACTATTTTTCATGGATGAGTGAGCACAATTTTAAAGATTAAAGGTAGTGTCATCCTTTTGCAGGCAAAAATATTACATTTCTAGTTTTTGAGAGGATATAGTAGTATATCAATCACTACATCTTCCCACAACATGATTAAGCTCACATGTGTATGTTTGTCATTATATTTCGATTATCAAAATTCATTCCTATTTTTTCGAACCTCAAAAAATATACCGTACGGTGCGAACCGTTGACCGTTAAAGGTCATGTATAGTGTTGGGAGAATAGATTTTTTGTTTTGCTTCCAGAGCAGAATAATATGAATGAATACCTCAATTAACCTCTGTGTACAAAGGGATATGTTATAAAATCCACTCTAACACCTGAAGCAACAAAACTGTGTAAATATATCAATTGACAGTGCCACAATCGACAGGATCTCACAGGCACAATGCCAGCATACAGCGGTTTGTGTGCAAAGCATATGCTATTCCCATACACAGACTGTACACACAGAATTCACTCACGCTATACCAATCAGCTGCTGGTTGGCATGCCCAGAGTTCTGGGGTGAGAATGAAGGAAGTATGGCCTTACTTTGATGAACATCTCCCCGTGCTCATGCAAACTATTACATATCATGGAAAGACATGCATGGAACATGATTATATCCTTTGCCCATATATTGTTATGTCTTTAGAACACTATGAGGACAAGTTGAGCAGGTTTTTCAAAAAATCAGTGTTTTCTACTACAACTATACTTGGGCTTTAAGCGCAGAGAATAATGCACGCTGATGCACCGTGTGTATATTGCTGTGTGTGCCCGCGCTGTAATATCAACGATGTTGATTGAGAGTTGGTCTAGATTGGTAGTCAGATTTTCGTTTCATATTACTGATCTAGGCAACCTATGACAGTAAGATTGAATAGACAGTATATGTTGATCATATACTAAATTCATGCCAAGTTGCATTAGTTTTCGCAATTTGTGAAAAAGGATGACACTACCTTTAAGCTCCGACCTCCAAAAATGGTAAAATCCTTACATTTTATTTAAAGAATTGACATCAGATATTATTATCAACGTTATCGACACATTTTGTAAGAACATGACCACTATTCGAGTGAGCACACTTTAAAGGTGACTTGTGTGACTTTTGTAATGACAATTTTGCCTTTAACGTGTGTTTATTCATGCATTACGCAACGGTTTTTATCTCATTTTCGCACATAGGTTAGTCGATGAGTATATAAACATAACCGCCAACACTCAACACCTTTTTCTTAAAAGTTCCAGCATGTTGATTTGGGGTTTGTTTTTGCCTCGAGATTGTACACAATGTCAATTGAGAGGAAATCAAAATTTTAACAAAATCGAAATTCGGCTTAATTTCATTGATGATTTTTGTTAATTCTACTGAGAGTTTTCTCATGAACCTGGCACACAACTTCAGGGTGGTAATAACTAACAGGAAAAAACGCTAAATTGATAATCTGAAAAGGCACGGAGTGAGGCCAAAGCTCTGTCATTTCTTCTTATTTGCATGTTTTTCTAATAACTTCTGCTCACTCAAGCGTAAAACCCTGGAATTTTCGTGACACTCATGATCGTGAAACTTAAAATTGAATTTCACCCCTTTATTTATTCATGTTTTTATTGTTTGTTTTTGTTTGTTTGTTATTGTTATTGTTTGTTTGTTTGGGGTGTTTTGGGGGATGTTTTTTTAAAACTTTTTTTTACATTGCATTGAATAGTAACTGAATTTTTTTATCTTTAAATGACTTTTGCGTATAGGCCTACGCTTTCTAAAAATGCATACAAAAATACCATCGCAGTAAAGAAAATTTAACGTAATATAGCTAAGTGATATAATCTTTATAAAATGCACTCATATTTATCAAAAGTTTTTACCCCCCAAAAAAACAAACAAACAAACAAACCCACCCCAAACAAACAAATACTGCAGCATAATCAAATGACAAAATTGACTAAACACTTGTAAATTGTACATGCATGCTTGATGATACGAGTATAAGAATAGAATGACTAACTTTTGAAAAAGAAAAGTTTAGAAAGATTGTTCTAAAACTGTTTATATACGATGATACCACATCCGATATCGAAGCATTGACAGCAACCATGAATAATGATATCCTGTTTTTTTTTTTTTTTTAAAGTAGTAATATGTCATGGTAATAACAACGTGTCACACCACAACCCCAACGCATACACACTTACCCTCGAACACACATACACGCACGCACGCACATACACACTCACATCCATCCTCCCAACACATACACGAATGACTACACTCACGAACATTACTGAAGCCACATCCACCAAACAAAGCCACATACGGCCACATGTCATGAGTTGGGTGGAAAATGCGTTACATGTCCAAAAAATTGTAGAAATATACATTGTCGCAATCAAACATCTCTAGTTTCTTAGTAGTAAGTCAGACATGTATAAAAGTATATATATATTGAAAGCAGAGATGAAGAAGGATGATAAACATATTTTTGTGCCTGTATAAGGTGTGTCATAAAAGCTATACAGAGTGTTACAGGAAAAAATGGTTTGAAAAACTTCACAATTTACCGGCGAATAATTTCTTAATCTTTTCACCAATGAAATGAATCATCGTGGATTGTGTACATAAGACGCTATGCTTCTAAAAAATAAAACTTGTAATAAAAAATTATTATTTCTAACCGCGGTAACAGGGTGTCAAAAAGAAGAAAAAAATAGTGAAAAAAGGGCAGAAATCCTGTCTTTTACACTTGATTACAACTCAAACAAATTTATTGCAAGTAATATGTTTCCACTTAATTGTGTTTTTACATGCATGCAAGAAAATGGCGAAAAAATGACAATTATTGTTATAAAATTGCATGTGACAACTTTTGATGCCTGCAATGCATTGTCTATGAGGATGTGTGCATCAAGTTTGTTTTAATTGATTAATTAATTGATAAGATTACTTTTGAAAAATCTTCTTCACATTTATCTAGAACCACATAAATCCCAAGAGAATGATATATCACTCAACCCATAAGACCAATTGGCTGCAAAGATATAACGCAGCAAACAATAAGAAAGTAACAAAAGTGGGAATTCCTATGCTTTAACACATGCCTCCACCGTAGGATCCTCCACCGTAGGATCCTCCACCCCTTACCCTACTCCACTAAAAGTATCTTTGTATTAAAACTATGAGCATAGCGAAGCTGAAACTTCACAGACATGTAGCCTGATAAATTATCTACAATATGAATTATTGCACAGCTTATGACTGTACATCACTTTCATGCTATGTGAAAAAATGTAATAATTTTCCCTCCAAAATGTAACGCCTCCACCCTTTTACAATACCCCAACTTGTGACACATGGCCATACACGAACTCATGCCACCCACTACCCACCCTCACCTACCCACACACACTATATCTACATACACGTACATCTTCGCTCACCCTACCACCCACGTGACGTATTAGCTAAGCATATATGTGTAATAGATGCTGGAATGAATTGGATAATGAGTAGTTATATAAGCAGAAAGCTATATTATATTGCCTCTTCTATATTTCAAAGTCTTCTGGAGCTGAGACAGTGGCGTCGAGGGAGTACTGGAAGGTGCATAACTGTCTTGATACATTGACGTTACGATCGGTCTTTATAGATTAACCCATCTTAGTAAGAGGTTAGTGACTTTGACAAGAAATCCTGAGCTAGCTTTAAATTAATTCAGCAAGAATACCATCCTGATTTCTGAAGTAACGATTCATCTTTACAGATTAGCCGATCTTAGTGAGATGACTTTTACAAAACTCCTGTGCTTGAAATTGATTCGCCAAGAATACATGTCTTGATATTCTGAAGTTACGGTAGGTCTTTACAGATTAGCCGATCTTAGTGAGAGTAAGTGACTTCTACACAGAACTCCTAGTTTTGAAATTAATTCAGAAAAGAATACTTTTCATATTCTAAAGTTACGATTGGTCTTTATAGATAAGAAGACGTCAATGAGAGTTGGTGATTTCGACAAAGAACTCCAAACTTGAAATTAATTCAGCAAAAAATACATATCTTCATATTCCGAAGTTACAATTTTCTTTATAGATAATCCGATCTTAGTGAGATTGAGCGATTTCGACGAAGAACTCCTGAACTTGATATTAATTCAGCAACAATTCGTATCATTTAAAGAAGAGTTATACATTTCCATTGGCAAAACAGATTACTACCTTACAGAAATGTTAAGCCTAAATGTTAAATCGCTACGATCTTGATAAATGGTTTGATTCATTCATTGGCACGGTTGGGAACACGGTGATGATATCACTTACATCTGCAGCGCGAAGTCAGAACGACTTCGAATTGGTTCATCATAACGTCATTTTCAGTTGGATGGGTTTGTTCGGTCTTTACCTATCCAGTACAGATATTGGTAGATATCTTCATCATCGACAGCAATCCAGTATGCGTGATTGCAATGACGTTAGCAATCGTGGTCGGTTTATGGTTCACACTCACCATACTGGCACTGACAGTGGAGCGTTACATTTCGATTTCCAACCCGTTACAAGCACCGACAATACTGACTCGACGTCGTGTAGGTACTGCCATTTCAACCATTTTGATTTACTCGGTTGTCGTAGCTTTCATCATTCCCTTTGTTACGATTGGGCTTGAAAGGAGATATCTCTGGCGTTGCCAATGGTTGTAGAATCAGCTCGGTTATTCCCAATCGTCCTACGTTCTTTCCTTTTCGCCAACCTGCTTCTGCCCATCCCCATCATGATTATCATATATTGTCGCATCTTTATGGTCTGCGTCGCCATATTCGTGCAGTCGCTGATCAAGTTAACAACAACGTTGCCGAGAACGATCGCCGAATTTGGAAACGTGAGATTAGGTCTGCCTTGGTTCTAGCCGTCATCGTTTTCAGTTTCGTAATGTGTTGGTTCCCATTTGTGGTCTTCATTCTGAATAGATCGTTCAATACTTTCGTTACTCCATTGGCATATGCTTTCATGCATTCACTTGTCTACAGTACAGTGGCAATCAATCCATTCGTTTATGGTTTTGGTAACAAGACATATCGACAGGCAGTTCTGTCTGTTTTATCTGGTTCAACGAATGGTAATAATACAAGGCTTTTGAATTTTAGGTTTTTGGCAGAATTTTCATTGAAGATTCCTGCAACACATATAGGCTAGGGCATTATGTCAGAACAAGGTAGGAGACCGGATCTTAGTAATAGTTTATAATTAAGGTTAAGGAAATTCTTTAATAGATTATTAGGAGCAGGGTTTCCGATTTGAAATTGTAATTTAAAATCATTTATAATCATTTATAAAATATCAATACATTTTACTGCGCTGTCATTCATAATATCAATATTTACACCATAAATACTTCAATAATTTATAATTTTAGCTTGTATCTTGTTTGCAGATGATATCGTTATTTTTAACTATAAATTAGGGAAATTAACATTATACACACCAAAAATAGAAGCTGGTGATAGATGGTTGTAGAACTAAGATTGTGATTATGCAATAAATCACAAAATCTAATCAAAGTTTGTCGTTACAAAATGGTTACTGGAAGATATCTCTGAATTTATTGACAACCATCAATATGGAAACAGAACAGGTATACTAATTACCATTACTTGGTAAAATTATTGCACTGTGTTTTTGAAAATTGTGAAAAATAAAGGTCGGTAAGCACTACATGTATTGTTTGCACTGAATTTTCCGATGGCTTTGTTAGACTTGAAGGCAACATTCAGATTAGAAAATTGTTTGAAAATAATTTCCTATTTAATAAATTTGAGCGGATAATTAGTTAATCGTTCGAAATCTGGTAAATAATTCACGATGTATTATCTTCTAGTTTAAAGATCACGCTGGGGTGCCCCAGGGCACAACATTAGGCACAATTGTGGTTCTTTTTCATTAAATGATGCATGTCAACATTAATTTTTATGACCTTAGTTTAGTTGAAAATCGTTTATTACAAACGCCATCTGTATTGTCAGCTGAATGCATTAGTTAACTGGTCTTCTGAAAATGATACGAAATTAAATAAAAAAATATCAGAATCACTTCTAAAAAAAAACGCTTTTGCCTAATATATTCTTATCTTCTCTGAAATGTACAAAAACTGTAAAAATACTTGGTGTTTTTATGCAGTCAGATTTGAAATGGGATAACATATTTCAAATATTATAAACAAATGCAAATATTATACAAAGATGATACAAAAAGTATATTTTTAGAATGGTCAATCAGTATAATTTCCCATGTCCGACCTTCAGATTATCGACTTGTCTACAGTACAGTGGCAATCAATCCATTCGTTTATGGTTTTTGGTAACAAGACATATCGACAGGCAGTTCTGTCTGTTTTATCTGGTTCAACGAAATGGGGTAAATAATACAAGGCTCGTCGCCATATTCGTGCAGTCGCTGATCAAGTTAACAACAACGTTGCCGAGAACGATCGCCGAATTTGGAAACGTGAGATTAGGTCTGCCTTGGTTCTAGCCGTCATCGTTTTCAGTTTCGTAATGTGTTGGTTCCCATTTGTGGTCTTCATTCTGAATAGATCGTTCAATACTTTCGTTACTCCATTGGCATATGCTTTCATGCATTCACTGATGAAGGGGCAATTTTGAGGTCACACCACTGTCCGTGGTAACCTAAAAAGTCAAATTCGTAATCCTTTGAACAGTTCTATGGGGCCTACAGTAGAGTATATTTCTGATAATCCACTAAAACAATTTGACTCCTAACTAAGTGCAAGTGTTTGACGTGGTTGACAAGTTTAAAGATTGAACGGGCTTTGATGATGTCACGGCTATTTGGAAGGTAAATAGGTGCAGAATGTTAATAAATTCACTCTGAAATATTTGAAATGATGATGCATTCTTATGGGCTCGATTATCATGGCAAATGAACATATAAGATTTCAGGGGATAGAATTATCTGGGGGATTATTCAACAATTCGATTCTATTCAATATTAGGGTTTAAAGAGCAATAATATGTTTTTTTGAGGACTTCCATGAGGTTCAACAGGCGTGCAGAGGTCCTAATAAATGGTCTCATTCTTGGGGTAAAAAAGGGATGAGAACTGTCTTTTTTGCTATTGAAATGATATTTGTATTTTTGAATGTTTTCAATTACAAACGTGGGGAATTCCTGCAGTATGAATATAGGAATGACGTGTGAGGATATACAACTATTGAAAACTTTGACATTCTTTTTCATGCGTATCTATGCAAAAGGTGAATGGCCATTTAAAGCAGTCATTTGTATGGCGGGTTTAGAGAGATTCATTACAATGGGCACACAAATACAGGGAAGGGATACTACTGATGAGCCGCGAGATGAAAAGAACCATGAAGATGGCAAGATGGGGTATATATGTCTTATCAAAGTCAATATAGGACATCATTGATTTGTCAGTATGATTGGGAAATTGATTTTTGTCAGAGACTCAAGACATTCTCCACGGTTCATACATATTATTTCATCAAGAACTCTTGAATATTTGTAGATAGAGTTTATTGCTCGCTTAACATCCGAACACTTGATATAGAATGCCAAAAGCTGTATTAGAAAAGTAGGATACTTATTATTGTTTTGCAGATTTTTATCATAGATATGTCAATTGTTATATGTACATGTTTATCTCAGGAGATGTGGACAAGATAATTTTGTTTTCATGGTGTTATAATCTAAAAGTGATTGCAGTATTGATTTATGTGATTCAATAATAAAGGAGAGGGAGAGCAATATAATATGATACACAATATGCTACATTCTTGTTGAAATGAAGTTTAGAAGGGCTTCAACTCTGATGAATGACTGGTTCTACTTAAGCCTACTTTCGTGCAAAATTCACTCAGAAAGTTCTGCTTTGAGAAATACTGTCACGCATTTTCTGTGCTGGGCACCTGAGAAAGTAAAAAAATAAAAAAAAAAAAAAAAAAAAACGAGAGATCGGCTCAATTTCTTATCGTCAGTTGAATTTTTGTGGAAAAAGCTCATTAGGATGAACATTGGGAGTTGAAAAAGCTAAATTTAGTAGAGAAAACACGTATGAGCATAACTTCTCATAGGTAGACGTTTGTAAATCTTGTCAAGAGCAGTTTGGCGCACGTATTTTGTGGTTCTTTTGATTTTATTGCGGGTCGCGTTACTCTCCGACTGTTTTTTCAGTTAGTTTATTTGTAATGGTGTTGTCAGCATATTGTCCATTTTGTATCTCGCAGGTTATAAATAACACTACTTTTGGGTTCTGTGGTTCTTTGATTTTTTTGTAATCAGTCACTATTCTGTGAAAGTTTATTTACATCGGTGATCTCAAATTTCATTTGGTGAAATTTTTGCAAAAAGAGATACGTTATTGTTTTATTTTCTTGATAGGGTTTTTCCTGCTTTTTTTTTCTCATCTATACTTGACGGTTATTTGCTGGAATATAACTAAAAAACCTTTTCAGCTGATTTAATGTTCTTCAGTTTTACTTTCTCGGGTACTGTTGAGATGATAACTGCTCGATTGGCTGTAAAAGTTTCCCTTGTTTTTCGCAAACTCAGGAATATCTTTTATTTTTGGGTCGTGCTTTGAAGTATAAATAGACTTTATATTACATTTGTCTACTTCATCTTGTAATTTTATAAGGAGGTGGACCGAATTCTGGCATTATTATGCGATATCCATAGCGAGGTAGTAGTAGTGCTTATTCATAGACATTCTCCAACAGATTGTCTTAATAGCTCGGCGTATGGACAGTTACAGTGGGCACATCTTCTGATGTCAGCTTCGTTGACGTCTGCCCATTAATCCCCATTACGTATGTAGAATTGGTTTTGGTAGACGAAGGGGTGGTGGTACTAAGAGACAGTGACAAATTGTTGACAATTACAAGGCCAAGTTCTCCTTTGGCTATGTTTGGGTGTTTTATCTGGTGTTCACTAATATTCTGGAATGACGATGAAAAAGAAATATGGTAATAACATTACAAGGCCTCTTCAGATTTATCGTGAAATGTGCCGTCAAATATAAGGTCAGTAGATTTTGGGGCAAGAATGTTTTTTCAATTAGTAGTCGTAGGAAGCATTTATGGAATCTCGCAGACAATCAATAAACAAACAAAAATAAGTTTCGTATATACATATAAGATCTACCCGGAGGCCCTACGGCATATAATAGAATGAACAACAAAATTTAAATGTAGATAAGGTCACAATGAGATATATGCAAATTAAGCCAGGTAGGCCTTTTTTTTGACAGAAAACCACGGATAGATTAACCTTGGTTATTTCAAGAAGTTTAAGGGTTAATGTCGGTTGTGTATAGCATTTTAGTTAATTTGGATTCATAGGGTTTGCAATGCTTACTGGTGATGTGTTTGTTTACTAGGGCGAGAAATATGATCATTCTGGCACCCTTACCCCACCCCCTTATTTTTAAAAATTAGAATAGAATTTTAAGTTTTATTTAGTTGAATTGATTGCAGCTAGTGTTGGTTTCCCCCCAGCGATTTGAAGAAATTTAAATGTATGGGGGGAGTAGGTTGTTAAAATTTATTTAAATTAGCTAAATCAAAACATTATTATATTAGAACTAATTATATATGAACAATTAGAAAAATAAATTGAAAGTTCATCCATACATTCCATACATAATCATATTGTTTTAGCAGAACCATATTAATATTATTATATCTAGGTCGGCAAAAAAAATACAAAAGGAGTGATTTTGATGGTGTATAGGTGTTTCAGTATCAATCATATGGGTATTATTGGTGGCTGTGTAAATAAAAAATTAAGAAGACATTAACGTATTTGCATAAATTGACGCTGCGAGCTGGAGTTCTTAAGCCTAAATATTTGGTGAATATTATTTTTTTTATCGTCACTATAAGAATTCCTTCATCATGATATTACATACCTTAACGCTTTTGTACAATTGATATATTAGATTTTGGGGGATTATTCTACAATACAAATTATCTTTGTCTTAGAATTAGTTAACCATTCGAGCTCATCCCAGAAAATATATAACGGGTAACCAGCTGTTGCCCTATGAAGCTTCATTAAAGATACATATGGATGTTTTACATAACTTTCCTTCAAATATTAAATATTTTCTTAAATACCAAAAATTGTTTTTATTTTTAATGATTTCTATGTACATGGCCTATATGTATAAGTACATTTAATTTAATGATCAAGTCTTTGATTGGATATGGGCGTGTTTTCTTGCCTCTTCAAGGAGATTGATAGATGATCGTTGATTTATATTTTTTTTTTTTTTAAGAGTTGTAATTTTGTACTAATGTTTTTTTGTGTTAAAACATATATCGTAGGCTGACATATTTAGTTTAACAATTATTACTATAGATAGTACAAACCTTAGGTGTTGGTTTGTAATACACGATAGCAATAATGGTGCATCGACGCATCAATCCATTGAATTGGTGCCTGCACGTATATAATTAGAAAGCTATTTGGTAGATAGATGGTTGTAAGATAAATCCATTACTAATATAATCAGATAATTGTGGTAATTTGATTAGTGCGCCATTAGAATAATTTAACTAATTTCTTTAGAATAATTATAAACTAAATATATATTACTGACTTTAGCTAGTAAAATAATTCAATGAACGGAGATGAAGAGTCGGTATATTGTGCTACCGCTGTGAGGGCGTTAGCTATCAGGCCCAAGCTTCTTGAGGTTCGTTTGTCAATGATAACATGAAGATATGGATTTACTGGTTGTTATACGTTTGTAACAGTCCGGGGCTGCTGATCTGACTTGGGAAGATATCTCTGAATTATTGACAACCATCAATATGGAAACAGAACAGGTATACTAATTACCATTACTTGTAAAATTATTGCACTGTGTTTTGAAAATTGTAAAAATAAAGGTCGGTAAGCACTACATGTATTGTTTGCACTATTTTCCGATGGCTTTGTTAGACTTGAAGGCAACATTCAGATTAGAAAATTGTTTGAAAATAATTTCCATTTAATAATTTGAGTGGATAATTAGTTAATCGTTCGAAATCCTGGTAAATATTCACGATGTATTATCTTCTAGTTTAAGATCACGCTGGGGTGCCCCAGGGCCAACATTAGGCACAATTGTGGTTCTTTTTATTAAATGATGCATGTCAACATTAATTTTATGACCTTAGTTTAGTTGAAAATCGTTTATTACAAACAGCCATCTGTATTGTCAGCTGAATGCATTAGTTAACTGGTCTTCTGAAAATGATACGAAATTAAATAAAAAATATCAGAATCACTTCTAAAAAAAAACGTTTGTTGCCTAATATATTTTCTTATCTTCTTCTGAAATGTACAAAACTGTAAAAATACTTGGTGTTTTTATGCAGTCAGATTTGAAATGGGATAAACATATTTCAAATATTATAAACAAATGCAATATTATACAAAGATGATAAAAAAGTATATTTTTAGAATGGTCAATCAGTATAATTTCCATGTCCGACCTTCAGATTTACAATGGATACATTCATCCAATATTGGAATACTGTGTCACGGTGTTTTATCTATTTATTAACTAGAATATACTAGTGTGCACAATGTAATGATAAGATGTGGATTGGAATATTTCCCCCCCCCCGAAAAAAAAATAAATAAATAAAAATAAAAAAAAAAATAAAAAATAAAATAAAAAAAAAAAAAAATAATAATGATAATAATAAATCAAAATTAAAAATGGACAATACAGGCTATGTAATGAGTTTGCAAAACTATTTTTTGAAATCCCCACTTCAATAAATGGCTGCCGAAAAAGAAAAAAAAAATCAATATCATTACGCATGTTCTTAGCTTTACACAATTCAAAGGCGAATCTTATCGATTATGAAAAAGTACAACACCATTATTTCAAAGACTTAAATTACGATCATACTCATATTTCCGAGTTATCTCATTATTCTATAACCTCCATTTTTATTCAATTTGAATTCTTGAATTTCAATCAGATTTTGAAATTGTATTTTTGATATGATATACCGTTGTTGTTCATTATTCTTCAATTTCCAGAATTTATTATTCATTATCACAATTTGGAAATGTGTTTATAAGATCTTAGTAGTATAAAAAGGAAGTTGAAAAGTCCAAGAAAAAAAAAACCCTTAAA
>CALNVZ010002992.1:34532-47214 GCA_940671915.1 Paracentrotus lividus
TTTACACCTAGAAAAATGTCAATAAAAAGAAAACCAATTTATAAACCCCAAATTCTTCTACATATTCTGAAAGAGTAACTCCTCCCGCATTTTCTGGTACTAATTTCGTGTGTTATATCTTTACGCTTAGATGAACGCGACGCATTGTTTGCGAACATGTCAATTTCGAATTGTGCCAGAATGGGAGTAAAATCAAAACAACAAAAAGCCAGAAAAAAGCAACTTCATCCTGATTAAAAATTGCATAACTTTTTAACGGAAATGTCTTCCGCTTAATAACTTGGCAGGAATATTGTTACATATATATATATATATAAATATATATAATCTGTATGAAAATTAGATAGATCTGTTGAGTCAGGCACGAGTGAGCACACGTCAAAGACAAAATAATCACTTTTCAAAAGTATTAGGATCCCGTTTTAGGTCTGTCAGTGGCAATTTACTCTTTAATGTGCACTCATTCGTGCATTACTTGACGAGTCAATCTAATTTTCATACAAAATGTAGTCGATATGTGTAACAAAACCCCTACCAAGTTATTAAGCGGAAGACATTTTCGTTAAAAAATTATGCTATTTTAATCAGGATAAAGTTGCTTTTTTCTAGCTTTTTGTAGTTTTGATTTTACTCCCATTCTGGCACAATTCGAAATTGACATTTTCGCAAAAAATGCGTCGTGTTCATCCAAGCGTATAGACATACCACACAAAAATGGTACCAGAAAATGCGGGAGGAGTTACTCTTTCAGAATATGTAAAATAATTTGGGGTTTAGAAATTGGTTTTCTTTTTATTGACATTTTTCTAGGTGTAAAGTTTTTTTTTGACTCACTCGGTATATGTATGTTTTGTCATATACACTGTTCGTCATAAATGTGGAATATTTATTTTTGGCTGAGGCGACATTATGTTGCTCCAGCTTTAATTTCTTGAATGTGTTTATCACCGCTTTCATTTTCCGGGATCCTAGCTATATCTTGGACGTTCCCTCAACCCTTCCCTGGGATTTTTCTCCCAAAAAGTTTGTCACCCCCGAAGATGGCCATTTTCGTCATTTTTTCTTATTTTTGGGGCCCTTTTTGTTTACGTGACGCACCAAGGCCCCCCAGTCCAACCCCAAGGAAACACGTGTGATGTTTAGATTGTTATTGTTCTTTAAGTTAAATCTAGTTTTATGGTTACAGGCTCGACTCTTTTGTCTAGGGGAGGGGTCAAAATTTATTTTGATTGGGGTTAAACATTGGTTTTATTGATTTTTACACCGTGGAAATTTTTTTATCTTCCTTAATTGTATTATAAAATCCCAACCATACATTAATCAAAATAATACATTATCTACAATTACCATTGTCATCAAGGCTGACCAAAAACTAAGGGGGAAATGATGATAATTAAGGGTTAAAGGTTGTTTTTTTTAATTTATTTTGTTTTCAGCATAAAGATGGAATAAAATATTCCGAATTTTCACCAGTCTCACTTTTTACTTTAACTCCTCCCCTAGACAAGAGACCTAAGCCTGTCCCCAGAAATATAGATTTAACTTAAAGAACAATATAAAACAGTACACCTCAGTCGCGTTTCCTGGGGGTAGGACTGAGGGGGGCTTGATTGGCCGGGAAAACAAAAAGGGGCCCCAAAATGAGAAAAAATGACAAAAAATGGCCGTCATGGGAGTTGACAAATTTTTTTTTTAGGGGAAAAAAAATCCACGTGAAGGGTTGGAAGAATGTCCAAGATATAGCCAGGGTCCCAAAAAGTAAAAGCATGGACAAACATATTCAAGAAATTAAAGCCGGAGCAAAATCATGTCACTGTAGCGGCAAAAAATATTCCACCTTTATGACAGACAGTGTATATTTACGTATGAATAACCTTTATGCATTTTTATTGTAAAAATATTAATTTCAGCCTATCGGCCATTAATCGTTACTTTTTTTTAATTCACATTAAACCATCAATTCTGTGACAAGTCATCCTTATCTCAATCTTTATTTACAAACATTTAGCGTAGTATTGTTCGGTTATAAGTGGTTTCTCACTTGCCATGAAATGGGTTTGAGAAGGGTTTATGACTAGTTTCTCAAGTCATTTTATTGCATTTTTTTGCCAGCGATACACGCTTGCATGGTTTAAATGGATCAATTAAAAAAGAGAGATATATTAAGGCATTCCAGCGAAATATTAAAGCTTAAATTGCCCCGCTTCAGGCAAAGAATGTGTCTAAATTTCAGCTCGCCCTTGGAGCTCGAATGTTTCATTTGAAAAGGAATTTTACCAAGTCGTCGTTAAAGTTACGAACGACTGGAACATGTTCTTGGGTGCTATTTTAATCACATGCTTTATAACTTAGCTCATGAACTGATCACCAGTTGTTCTTAAAGTCACTTACAAACAACTTGGTGAAACACAATCTGACTGATTTTACCTTCGTTTTAAAATTAAACTTTCTCTGGAGATTAAGTTTGTGCGGGAGGTTTAGAATAGCTTTGTGTTTGTGCGGTGCTATTGTTCGGTTAAACCTGGACTGAGCCTCAACTCTAAACCTCGGTTCAGAATACAGGCTGAAGTGTTTCCAAAGAACAAAAATAAATTTACCGAAACTGAATCCCAAATTTTTTGCAATTCAGTGGCACATTCGTTGAATCTTTAAAAAAAAAAAAAATTAATAAATAAATAAAAAAAAAATAAATAAAATAAAAAGAGAAATAAGAAAGTAAGAAAAGAAAGAAGATTACTTTTCATGTCCATCTGTCCCGCTATCATGGCTATTGCGATATATCACAGCCACATCTCATAATTATCTCAAGTGGTTCTTGATATATCGCAAGAGCGGGACCAACGGACGTAAAAACATATATCATTAGTGGGTGTGTGTGTTTGTATGTATGTGTGTGAGAGGATGTGCGTGTGTGTGTGTGTGTGTGTGTGTGTGTGCGTGTGTGTGTCTTAGATAGAGAGAGAGAGAGAGAGAGAGAGATAAAGAGAGATAGAGGGGAAACTTGAGAGAAAATGATAGTGGGAGATGGAGAGAGAGAGAGAGAGAGAGAGAGAGAAAGAGAGATGGAGGGGAACTTGAGAGAAAATGATAGAGGGAGAGAGAGAGAGAAGAAGATGTAAAAAAAACATTTTATCGTAACACTATCATTCGGTCATTAAACACTAGTCTTGCCACGTGTTGAATAAACAAAATCTAGATATCAGCAATACTATACCCGACAAAAAAGTAAGTCCCCCCTAATCAAAATGATGAAACTTTTGAACGGGAATGTTTTGAGCACAGTAATTTAGAGTGAGGTTTTCTACACTTATTGAGTACCTTCTGTGAAAAAATGACATTGATCCCCTGAGACATGCATGAGTGATCAACATTTAAAGCAAAAATGGACATTTTCAAAAGTCACAAGGGTCATTTTTGGGTCTGTAAAAATAATAATTGTTTTGGTGTTTTAATCATGCAAATTTTGACCATCCAACAGCAATCACGATACATTTCACTATTTTTCATGGATGAGTGAGCACAATTTAGAAGATTAAGCTCCGACCTCCAAAATTGGTAAAATCCTAAACTTTTATTTAAAGAATTGACATCAGATATTATTATCAACGTTATCGACACATTTTGTGAGAACATGAGCACTATTCGTCGTGTCATGGAGCACACTTTAAAGGTGACTTTTGTGACTTTTGTAATGACAATTTTGCCTTTAACGCGTGTTTATTCATGCATTACGCAACGGTTTTTTATCTCATTTTCGCACATAAGTTAGTCGATGAGTATATAAACATAACCGCCAACCGATATTACCCAACACCTTTTTGTTATAAATTCCAGCGTGTAGATTTGGGGTTTGTTTTTGCCTCGAGATTGTACACAATGTCAATTGAGAGGAAATCAAAGTTTTAACAAAATTGAAATTCGGCTTAATTTCATTCATTTGATGATTTTTGTTAATTCTACTGAGAGTTTTTTCATGAAACACGGCACACAACTTCAGTGTGGTAATAACTAAGAGGAACAAACGCTTAATTGATAATATGATAAGGCATGAGGTGGGGCCAAAGCTCTGAAATTTCTTCTTATTTGCATGTTTTTCTAATAACTTCTGCTCATTGAAACGTAAAACCCTGGAATTTTCGTGAAACTAAAATCAA
Organism: Paracentrotus lividus; assembly: GCA_940671915.1. Taxonomy (NCBI): domain Eukaryota; kingdom Metazoa; phylum Echinodermata; class Echinoidea; order Camarodonta; family Echinidae; genus Paracentrotus; species Paracentrotus lividus. Next base: position 38,687 of record CALNVZ010002992.1, read on the forward strand.
ATGAACTATCCATATCCAAGAAAGTCTGTGACAATTATCAAAAGTAAGCAATTTAATTTTAGTCCACAAGCGAAAAAACGGCTTTTCACGTTTCACGTGTTCATTGAAGCGTGAATTTTTAATAAAATGCCATAACATCATTAAAAAAAAATTGACATACATATAGCAAAAAATGTTGATAAAATGATTGTATTACATAAAATGGAACAATACTTGCCTAAGAAATTTGAAAATATCCCTTAAATTTTTTTAAAATTTTTTTATTGAGTGTTCATTCAACAGTAAAATGATGGGTATTGTTTAAAACACTCTTCCAGATTGCATATTCCGTCATAATCAATAATTTTTAAAAGTAAAAATGTGTTAAAAATGCAATATTGCAAATTTTACCTCATGTTCATCCAACCGTGAAATTTAAAGCAAAAGTCGTTTGATGTGTTACAAATTAAATGCAACAACCCTTCTGAACACATCTTTTGTTGAAAAGTTTGAATTTGTTAAAATAATATTTAATTAAAGTTATGAAATTAACCTTGTGACTTTCGAAAAGTGACATTTTTGCATTTTGACTGTGCTCATTGAAGCATGACTAAACGAATTTCAGTAAAATTCACTAAAATGGAAGTTGATAAAATTACCAACAATCACATGTAATAGAATTCGTAAAAGTCCTCTTTTATATTAAAAAAAAAAGTTACATCAATTAGATTAGGGGGACTTACTTTTTTGTTGGGTATAGATAACAATACACATTTACAATATCATGATATATCAGATAAGGTTTGTCTTGAAAAAAAAACAAAAACTGGCTGTGAAAAGAAAAATGGCAAAATAATATACCAAACAAGGACATGACAGAAAGAGTCGAATTAAATAATTATGTATTATTAATGCATAGATAACGACAGGATATGACACCATAGCAACGAACTCAAATACACGGGAGTGAAAACATCAATACATAATTGCGAAATTATTAGATAAATCAAATAAGGTTTTTTCTTGAAAAAGGCTCATGTGAAAAAGGACAAAATATATACCAAAATAATAAAGACACAACACAGACAGTAAATAACATAATCATGCATCATTAATATTGTGCAATTGATATGAAGCGATAACGACAAGATACTGACACCAAGCAACGAGGTTAGAGTTCACCAGAGCGAAAACATCAATACATAATTGCAAACTTTATCATTTGAAAATACTCTCTGTGAATAAAAGACAAAATATAGCCTTAATAAAGACACGACAGAATCAGAGAGAGTCCAATTAAATAATTATGTGTGATTATTATTGTATAATTTAGTAATGAAGCAATAACGACAGGACACTGACACAGATCTGCACTGACACTATCATATGCAACGAGGTCGATAATTATTATTATTATTATTTTTTTTTAACCCTGTCATCACCCTCTTCGTCTTCTTGACAATCGATTCCTTCAGTCATCATTTGTCCTCGGCTTCCTTCCTCCGATCACGATGAAAGCGAGTTCAGTATATCCTTGTATTGACCGAAAATAGGACATCTAATCTTTTCATTATTACCGAGGATTTTAACAATAGCCCCCCCTCCATTTTTTTTTTTGTCAATTTTTTTTTTCATTTAGGATTCAATTCAATTCAATTCCATTCAACTTTATTTTTCATTTCCACAGAAATCATATGCACATTTTAACAAAAAAGAGTCGTGCAATATAACATTTTAACAAAACAATTTACAAAAAGATTCTTTGACTGCATATACAATTTTATTTTTTGTTTTATAAAATAGAATATATCGAAATTTCCTATGGAAAATTCTAAACTACAACCCCCACATATTTTTTTTCTGGATTACGATTTTTTATTTATAATTCTGAATATTAAAAAATAAATAAAAAATGTCCCCCCCTCCCCCCCCCCCAAAAAATAAATAAATAAATAGAAAAAATGGCCGCGCTCAGAAAAAAAAAAAAAAAAAAATATAATATATATTTTAGGATTCTGGGGAAAAAATGAATAAAAAAATCCCCCCACCAAAAAAAAAAAATTCGTGAAAAAGACTCATGTGAAAAAGGACAAAATATATACCAAATGAAGACACAACACAGACAGTAAATAACATAATCATGCATTATTAATATTGTACAATAATTGATAAGAAGCGATAACGACAAGATACTGACACCATGCAACGATGTTAGAGTACACCAGAGCGAAAACATCAATACATAATTGCAAACTCTTTAACTTGAAAATACTCTCTGTGAATAAAAGACAAAATATAGCCTTAATAAAGACAGAGTCAGAGAGAGTCTAATTAGATAATTATGCGTGATTAATTTAGTAATGAAGCGATAACGACAGGATACTGACACTATCACGATAATGCAACGAGGTCGATAATTATTATTTTTTTCCTTTCTTTCTTCTACTTCTTGTCCCCTCCCCCCCCCGTCATCACTCTCTTCGTCTTCTTGACAATCGAGTCCTTCCGTCATCACTCGTCGTCGGTTTCCTTCCTCCGATCACGATCTCTCCGAATTATTATTATTTTTGTGAGCAGATAACATTTATAAAACATTGGATGGCATTGAGGTAGATACAAGGAATATTGGACGAGCTTTGCAAAGATATTGGACTATATAGTCGAAGACGAGTCCAATATTTTGGAAAGCGAGTACAATATATCCTTGTATTGACCGAAAAATATGACATCTAATATTATCATTATTATCTATACCGAGGATTTTAACAAAAGCCCCCCCCCCCATTTTTTTTTGGGGTCAGAATTGTTTTTTCATTTAGGATTCTAAACTCCCACCCCCATATTTTTTTTTACTGGATTACGATTCTTTATTTACAATTCTAAAACTAAAAACAAAAAATGGCCCAAAAAAATTGGCCGCCTCCCCCCCCCCAAAAAAAACAACATATACACTGTCCGTCATAAAGGTGGAATATTTTTTTTTTACCGCTATAGCGACATGATTTTGCTCCGGCTTTAAATTCTTGAATATGTTTGTCCCTGCTTTTACTTTTCGGGACCCTGGCTATATTTTGAACATTATCCCAACCCTTCACGGGGATTTTTTTTTCCAAAAAAGTTTTGTCGACCCCCATGATGCCCATTTTGGTCATTTTTTTTTTTCTCATTTTGGGGCTCCTTTTTGTTTACCCCGCCTGAGTCCTACCGCCACGAAATGCGTCTGAAGTGTATTGTTTATATTGTTATCTAAAGTTAAATTTAGATTTATGGGGAAAGGCTTAGGTCTGTTTTCTAGGGGAGGGGTTGAAATTAAAAGTGTGATTGGTGAAATTCGGAATTATTTTTATTCCACCTTTATGCTAAAAATAAAATGAATAAAAAACGACATTTAACCCTTAATTATTATCATTTCCCCTTGATTTTCTTTTAAGCCTTGATGTCAAGGTTGTAAATGGTAACTATTGATAATTTTTTTTTTTTTAATTTATGTTTGGCTGATATTTTACAATACAATTTAGGGAAGATAGAAATTTCCATGGTGTAAAAATGAATAAAATCAGTGTTGAGCCCCATTCAAAATAAATTTTGACCCCTCCCCTAAACAAACGAGTCGAGCCTGTAACCATATAACTAAACCCCTCACAAAAAGTTTCGCAAGTCGACTTTGGGTCATGATAACTTTTCAGGTACGCTTTAGTTATTCCTGATTTTCATACCATTGGAAAGATAATTTATTCCCCTTTTGATTGATATCCTATTTGTAATGATTGTATCATGGTTCAATGCACAGAATATCAGAATATGGAGAAAAGTAAAAAGTCAAATGTTGTAAAATGCATTTTTATTGATCACATTGAAGTTCCGCAACTTCACTTTAGGTCCTGATAACTTTGGGGATGTTTTCTAATTTTTATTGAATTTTATAGCATTGTCAAGTTAATTTATTCCTCTCTTGATTGATACCTTATTTGTCAGGCAGATGTCATGCCTGTGTCCACAGAACCCCTCAATACCACTTGAATACATGACAAAGCGAAAGATAATTTTCAGTTTAAATTTCTGTAACACAACACTGAACCTTGATACATTTTAATGTGGGGATTTAATCATTGTCAATTTTTGTAGCATTAAAAAGTTCATTTATTCTTCTTGTTATTGATACCCTATTTGCAATAGTAACATCATATTTGAATGCACATAACTCACGAATATAATGCAAAGTAAAAAGTGAAAAGTTGCGAAATGCATTGTTATTGCTCGCAACAGACAACAATACTCACAATGGGTCGCGTAAACAAAAAGGCCCCCCAAAACAAGGCAAAAAATGACGAAAATGGCCATCTTCGGGGGTGGCAAACTTTTTGGAAGAAAAAATCCACGGGAAGGGTTGAGGGAACGTCCAAGATATAGCCAGGATCCCGGAAAGTGAAAGCAGTGACCAACACTTTCAAGAAATTAAAGACGGAGCAACATAACGTCACTGGAGCCAGAAAAAAAATATTCCACCTTTATAAAAAACAGTGTATTTGTATAATTTTAGGATTCTGGATTTTTTTTAAAATATAAATGCCCCCCACCCCCTCAAAAAAAAAAATTAGCCGCTCCCACCCCAAAATAATAATAATAATAATAATAAAAATATATTTTTAGGATTCTGGGGGGGGGGGGATGCCCCCCCCCCCAAAAATGGCTTAGGGTACATGCAGGGAATATGGGCACCCTAAGCTCATTTGCCTAATTTGTATAAAATCACAAAATGACACACAGTCTAATCTTTGTTTATATGAATCAATAACTACTGCTCTAACTTTTATTGTGAAGAAAAACAATTATCACCAACCCCCCTGTCTGCAATATTCAAATGTTGACGTCATTACCAAAGTGCCCATATTACCTGCATGTGCAGGTAATATGGGCACATGTATTTAATGTATGTTTTAAAAACTGCAATGACTCTACCATGTCTGGAATTTGCTTAAAATGTTGAAAATCATTAACTTTAAGATGTCATTTGAAATTATAAGAGCCTTCAGTAAATACTTTGACTATATATTTCATTGTTTTGTATTGTGTATATTATTTCTTTTTTTAATATTATTTAAATATTATTTTCATTATACAAGTCAATATAGGCCTACAATAAGTTATTTATATTAATTATATACTGTGAATATACCCCAAAAATATCGTAGCAAAGAGATTGATGCCTCATCCCAATACTAAGTACCAGAATCATTTCCGCCATTTTGGATGGCCCATATTACCTGCACTAATGTTGCTGTGTCAGGCAAGCATTCAATGCCACATTGCACCCCTTCACTACAACAAATTGACCTGTACACGCTAGTATGATCAATATGAAACTATAACATAAGCTTACTAAATTTACAAAACAATTGAGGTTACCCCCTCAAACACTCTTTCACCATCACATTCTGTGAAATATCAAATTTTACATCAGGGTAAAAAAATGCCGTAAGTTTAACCTACCTTGTTGGTTTTCAGCAATTTTCTCAAAGAAATTTCGGCATCAGATGTTCTCACGACGATATATTTTCGTATACAGTTCATAATGAACAACATTATGGTGCTATAACACCGGTCACCGGTCACCGGTCGACGGTCACGACATGATTTGCTTCAGGTGGCCCATATTACCTGCTGTATGGAATGCGAACTGTTGCATATTTGAAAATACCCATGATCATGGGTTTTATCAAGAGCACGCAGAGTTAAAACCCATGATCATGGGTTAATAATTAATGTCAATGATAGATTATCTACATGTAAATATGATTCGCATTCGGCTTTGCCCCAATGTATTTGTTTTGTATTTTATCAAGGCATATAAACCATTTATCTATGCTTTCTATTATGCCATCTAATGCGACAACTGAGGCGTTGTGTGGCGAGGATAAAAGCGTTTTGGTTTGTTCGGTTTACTAAATACATATCTATAAAAATTCGAATAGTGGAAAAGAGCAAGAGGATAATTTCGAGACGAATTAACCACATAACACCTACTGGACGATCCCAAACTCGACCAATTGTGCCATCATTATTGACGGGTTTCATTGTTATGAAGCACCATTAGTCAATGTTGTCTATAGCGTATTTGAATGTAGGATATAGCACGTTGTGATCAGCCTCTAGATATGACGATAATAAAATACTGATTAAATGATAGACAAATAGTTAAATTTATTAATTTGTCTCCAACAAGCAGTAAACCAAAATGCCTGCAAAGTGTAGAAACAACGCAAACAGAGCTAGATGCACTGGAATATATATATGGAACCCGACAGGCCATGAAAAAGATTTTGAGGAGGACTGCCACGGGCGGGATTCGAGACACTGCATACGACCTGTGGGATTTGCTAAGAATACCAAATGGTATTAACAGATCAAAGATCCAATAGCACACCACACGAGTAGCCTCAAATATGAATTGGATTAATATTTCTGTTAGAAAAATACATGGAGCATATAAGGTTTTCCCAATCATATGTCTATAGCAGTGCATTTAAATGTTGGTCTGCACCAAAAAACATCTATTTAATGTCTAAGTATGTCTATTTATCACATTAATGAATCCTGGGGCTTTCATTTACATGTTTGTGATATTTGAAATGAATAAAGCCTTATTTATAAACACTGGATCGACTGGCGTACCATGTTTGTGAAAAAAACCGCATTAGAATCCATGAAGACTTTTTCTCCACCCCTTCCCTGTCTATACTTTTATTATTTTACTTTCGTACCTTCATAAATTGCAGGTTATTCGCCTTTTTCTCCCCGGCCGCGCCCTTCTCTCTCACCCTGCCCCATAAAGTCTAAAAAAAATGTCTCCGGGGTTGAAATAACAATCTAAAAAAAAAATTAGATGTCTAGGCCCACGGGTTCGTCTTAAAACCAAATCTTGATTATTTACCAATGCACTTCCTATATTTATATAGACGTATCCGTAGTGCTCTATTTCAAATAAACTGATTTCTCTGAAACGTTACTCAGGTGGGAATCGCGAGAAATTACTCAGGTAGTCTGCCAGACATGAATAGGTATGTCTGCAGGTCAATTAGATTGCCTAAATAATTTAACTTTCGGCTTGCTGACGCGGATGCGCTGGCTGGAGATACATAAATTGCTTCTCGTCATGACTTTGCCTTCTTGCGGCCTGTGTCCGTTTTGCTACCAGTGGATCGCCCATAACAGTTTAAAAAAATATCCAGAGAAACCTGAAATACGTGCATTTCACGGGGGGGAGGGGCACAAAAATATTGGCAGAACCACTCGCGAAACAATTGTTGAGCCCCACGGCATCGAATGGACCAATCTCCGCGAACTGTTTCTTCCCTTACAATTAAGTATAAATCTACTCAATGCGTCATAAATAATAGTAGCCCAAATCCGAAGGTCTCCAAGACGTCTCAGTGTACAATTGAGATACCCCCGTAATATTCAAATTGTATTTCTTTTTGGATGAATAAAGGCATTCTTTCCAAACAGGTAAATTTCCGTCTTGTAAAGAAATAATAAAAGAAACTTGATTGTGTTTAAAAATAATAACAAACTATGTTTCAAATAAGTGTGTTAATCATATTGTCTAAAATTTTTAGTCCATTTAAATTGAACATGCAGGGATTAATCAAATAAGTTGACGACACATCAAAGCTAATATGTCTCTTACAGAAAGGCTTTTTAATTTTACAATTTATTTATTTATTATTATTTTTTTTTCTTCTTTATTTTTAAGTCTTTAAGTTTTTGAAGGCAAGTCTTCACTTTTAGAATACACCAAAATGGTCGACAAACAATTCTCGTTATGAACTAATATTACAACATAAGACTTTTATAGTAGATTTTATAAATCACGTATTTTAGCAATACTTATTGCGGGCATGAAAGTAAGTTAACATATGACGTCCTTGTACAACAAAAACTCGAATAACAAGGAAGTTAGTTTATAAGCCACAGCTGGCAGCGGGATTATCGTATCAGTGTTATCACAGACCAATCGCTGCGCTGTAATCATTGCATGGTTAAATTCTGACTGCCGTAATATGTGTCCCCTCGCTCTCACTCACTAGGGACGTGACCTTGCACGAAACCAATCAAAAACGATAATCACAGGCTGTCGGTCATAAGCAGAAGTTTCATTTTACATGCAGTAGAAAAACCGGATGATCATGAGTTTTAACTCTGCGCGTGGCTGGATAAAACCCATGATCAGGTTTTAACTCTGCGGCTCTTGATAAAACCCATGATCATGGGTTTAACTCGCGTCGCTTTGTAAACCATGATCATTGGATTTTAATCTGGCGTGCTCTTGATAAAACCCATGACTGGATTTTAACTCTGGCGTGCTCTTGATAAAACCCATGATCATGGGTTTTTAACCTCTGCTGCTCTTCAATAAAACCCATGATCATGGTTTTAACCTCTGCGTGTGCTAGATAAACCCATGATCATGGGTTTTAACTCTGTCGTGCTAGATAAAACCCATGATCATGGGTTTTAACTCTGCGTGCTCTTGATAAAACCCATGATCA
>CALNVZ010002998.1:0-11575 GCA_940671915.1 Paracentrotus lividus
TTCTACTGTTGTAAATTTTTGTTTGCAGTTAGTTAGTAAAAATACTAGATAATTCAAAATACATTATCTCAAGATTTATCTTGCGCACATATATTTTGTGCGCGTGTCTAACTTTACGCAAAACAGCTTGTCATCATGCGCACTCAGCGAACTTACAGAAAAGATAAGAGAAAAGATAAGATAATTTTCGGATACGAATTTGTCTTAACTCTGAAGATAAGAGATATTGTCTTAAGATAAGTTTCGGAATCGGCCGCTAGGGCGGTATTCTGAAAATTGTCTTATCTTTTAGTCTTATCTCAAAGATAATAAGACGGCTAATATATGGCTAAGACGTATTCCCGAAAATTATCTTATCTCTCTACGGGACGCACCCTTATATTATCTTCTGTCACGCCGCGTTCACGCCCAATTTTTTACCATCAACGAATATTAAAGGTTTTAGATACTTAGTCAACCAATGAAGTGCCCTTCTTTAAAAATATTAAGATGCGCTTCACGCACCATTAACATTAGGCGTAGTTTAATCTTAGGCGATTTGGTGCGCTTTCGCTGCAAGCTAAATTTTTTTATGACGTAATTTATTCTATTGTGACGTTTCTTCTGGTTTTCTCAACAAAAAGCCATAATGAAAATGTGTATCATTTCGGATGAGGTGTAAATGGCAACAATAAGCAAAATCTAGTCTATTTCTTCGGGATGTTCTTATGTAGGCTGTTGACCGCATACTCATTATCTTACCCTTACTAAAATATTATTAGGGCAAATCTCAGTTATTATAGAGATACAATACCCCCCTACCTGTTGTAAATTTTCTTGTTGTTGCAAGTTAGTTAAGATAAAAATAGATAAGAATAATTTTCAGAATACGTATTATCTCCAAGATTTTATCTTGCGCACGAGATAGTTTGTGAGCCGGGTGTCTAACTTTAAACGGCAAACAGCTCTGTCATCATGCGCATCTCAGCGAACTTACAAGAAAGATAAGAGAAAGATAAGTATATTTGTAATGTCGAATTGTCTTAACTCTGAAGATACAGAATATTTGTTCTTAAGATAAGTTCGGAATACGGCCCAGGGCCGGTATTCTGAAAATTGTCTTATCTTTTATCTTATTCAAAGATAATAGACCGCTAATATATGGCTTAAGACGTATTCGAATTTCTTACTCTCTAAGGACCACGTAATTCTCTGTAGCGGTCGTTCACAGCCCAATTTTTTACCATCAACGAATCATTAAAGTTTAGATACTTAGGTCCAACCAATCGAAGTGCCCCTTCTTTAAAAATATTAAGATGCCGCTTCACGCAACATTACATTAGGCGTAGTTTATCTTAGGCGATTTGTGCGCTTTCGTCTGCAAGCTAAATTTTTCTTTATGACGTAAATTTATTCTATTGTGACGTTCTTCTGGGTTTTTCTCAACAAGAAAGCCCATAAAATGTAAATGTGTATCATTTCGGATGAGGTGTAAATGGTAACAATAAGCAAAGTCTAGTCTAATTCTTCGGGATGTTCTTGATGTAGGCCTGTTGACCCTGCATATCATATATTACCCTTACTAATATTATTAGGCAAATTCGCAGTTATCATTGAGATACAATAGCCCTACCTTTGTAAATTTCTTGTTGTTGAAGGTAGTTAAGATAAAATGTATAGATAATTTTCAGAATACCTTTATCTCAATATTTATCTTGCGCCACAGAGACATTTATGCGCCAGTGTCTAACTTTACGCAAACAGCTCTTGACATCATGCGCCTCAGCGAACTACAGAAAGATGAAAAGATAGATAATTTTGGAATACGAATTTGTCTTACGTCTGAAGATACAAGAAATTTGTCTTAGATATTCGGAATCGGCGCCCGGGCCGGTCATTCGAAAATTGATTATCTGTTATTTTCTCAAAAGATATAGACCGCTAATATATGGCTTAAGATCGTATTCCGAATTATCTTATCTCTCTATGGCCACTCGTATATTTATCTCTGTCCGCCGTTCGGCCCAATTTTACCATCAACGAATCATTAAGGTTTAGATACTTAGGTCAACCAAGTCGAAGTGCCCTTAATATTAGATGCGCTTTACTACACGCATCCCGATTAAATTAGGCGTGTTTAATCTTAGGCGATTTGTGGCGCTTTCGTCCTGCAAAGTAATTTCTTATGCGTAAATTTATTCTATTGTGACGTTGTCTTCCGGTGTTTTCCTCAACAAAACCATAGATGAAAGTGTATCATTTCGGATGAGGTCGTAATGGCAACAAAAAGCAAAATCTGTTAATTTTCGGAGTGTCTTATGTAGGAGCCTGTTGACCTGCATACTCCATTATCTTACCTTACTAAAAATTAAATTAGGGCAAATTGCAGTTATATAGAGATACAGATCCTTCCCTACTGTTTGTAAATTTCTTGTTGTTGCCAAGTTATGTTAGATAAAAAATAGAGTAAGATAATTTTCAGAAACGTTTATTCAGATTTTATCTTGCGCACGATATATTTGTGAGCCGGTGCTAATGTTACGCAAAACAGCTCTGACAATCAGCGCCGTGTCGCGAACTTACAAGAAAGAGTAGAGAAAGATAAGATAATTTTCGGAATACGAATTTTGTTAACTCGAAGTACAGAATATTTGTCTTAGATGATAAGTTTCGATATCGGCCCAGGGCCGTTTCTGAAATTGTTTATCTTTATCTTCTCAAATAATAGACCGTAATATGTGGTTAAGAGGTATTCCGAAATTATCTACTCTCTAGAGGACCACCGATTTATCTCTGTCAGCCCGTTCTCTGCCATTTTTTTACATCATCGAATATTAAAGGTTTTAGATACTTAGGTCAAACCAATCGAAGGCCCTTCTTTAAAAATATTAGAATGCGCTTCACGCCCATTAATTGAGCTAGTTTATCTAGGCGATTTGTGCGCTTTCGTCTGCAAGCTAAATTTCTTTACGTAAGTAACATTATTCTATTGACTTTCTTTCTGGGTTTTCTCACAAAACAGCCATAAAATAATGTGTATCATTCGGATTAGGCCGTAATGGACAAATAGAAAATCTAGTTAATTTTCTCGGCGTTTTATGTAGTGCTTGACTGCAGTACATCTAATCCTTACCCCTTAACTATAATTTAGGCAAAATCTCAGTTATTATAGAGATACATACCCCTCCCCTACCTGTTGTAAATTTTCTTGTTGTTGCCAAGTTGTTAATGATAAATAATGATAGATTTTTCAGAAACTATTCTCATAGATTTTATATCTTGCGTCACAGATAATCTTGTGAGCCGGTGCTAACTTACGCAAAAAGCTCTGACATGATGCGACTACACGAACTTACAAGTAAGATAAGAGAAACGATAAGTATTTTCGAATCGATTTGTCTTAATCTGGAAGATACAAATATTTGTCTATAGATAAGTTTCGGAGATCGGCCAGGGCGGTATTTAAACTTGTCTATCTTTTATCTTATCTCAAAGATAATAGATCCGCTAAATATGGCTTAAGAGTATCCGAAAATTACTTATTCTCTTAAGGACACCCGTATATTATTTGCCCCCCCCGTACGCCCCATTTTTTACATCAACGAATCATTAAAGGTTTGATATTAGGTCAACAACGAAGTGCCTTCTTTAAAAATATTAGATGCGTTCACGCACCATTGAAATCTATGTGTGTTTAATCTTAGGCGATTTGTTGCGCTTTCGTCTGCATAGCTAATTTTCTTTTATGACGTAAAATTTATTCTATTGTGCACGTTTCTTACTGCGGTTTCTTCACAAAAGCTAAGCATAAAAGATTGTATATTTCTGGAATGAGGTCGTAAAGAACCAAATAAGAAAATCCTAGTTAATTCTTTCGGGATTTTCTAGTGTAGGCCTGTTGACTCCTGCATACTCTATTATCTTACCCTTACAAATTAATTAGGGCAAATCGCATTATGATTTGAGATAACAGATACCTACTCTTGTAAATTTTCTTGTTGTTGCAAGGTAGTTGATAAAATTATAAGATAATTTTTCAGAATACCTATTATCTCTAAAGTTTACTTGGCGCATCCAAGGACATTTATCGCAGTGTCTACGTTTACGCAAAACAGCTTCTGACATCATGGCGCACTCACGCGAATTACAGGAAAAATAAGAATTTTCGGAATAGCAATTTTTTCTAACTCTGAGATCAGAAGTTTGTCTAAGATATTCGGAATCGGCCCAGGCGGGATTCGGGCAGTGTATTATTCGGTTTTTTCTTATCTCAGGATAGACAAAATCGTATTTTGGAATGGAGCTGTCTTTTTTTTCGTCATAAATAATTGTATAAATTATTGGCGTACACCAAGATCATGCTGTTTAATAACGGCCAAATGCCAACTTTTACGACGAAACCGGAGAAAAGTAAGATAAGATTGGAAGGGTCTAGCGTCTTTTCCTTTTGTCTTACTTTTTACAAGTTTTAGTACAAATGACACCAGGATATTGCCCCTTTATTATAGCAGACAAATAAGTCTTTTGTTTAGATTAAATTGTTTCATTTGTTTTACTTTTAATATGTGACGAATTTCAACAAATATTCGTTTATATAGCCGAAGTTAGCCCTCCAGGTTAAATGCCATTTTTCCCTCTGTTTTGCTCTTTTTCTTTCCATCTCTGCAAATGTTTCTGTGTAGTTGCTGATTTGCGTAATACGCGTTGAAGTAGTGTGCGCATGTCATGCTTGCGTTATTGTTGATTTTTGGACCACCGCTTCGCATGTCTTCGACCTTCTTAGTGGTGTAAGAGGGCTTAAACGAGTATAAGAGTGATTTTTCATGTGTTTGTCTGAGAAAGATGGCGGGTCTTCTAGAGATAAGACAAGAAAAGACAGTGTCGAATGACGATTTAGGACATCTTAAGGGTGTCTTATCTCTCAGAGATAGAGACAAAGAGTAGACAGTGTAGAGAGTTCCCAGAATTCGCCCCAGGTTTTGTAATCGCGATACTTTCGGACGAAAAGTTGCTTGTAGAATTGAGCTGGAGAAGTTAAGGTTAGCACGGAAAACTATCGTCAGGCGAGCGTACTGTTTTCAGTCTAACACGATGGCAAATGTGTGGCACCTAGAAGCATGAAAAAGAAAAAAAAACACCAAAAAAAAAACACAAACACCACTCTCCTGATGTGAACAAATGTATAGTGAGGAAGCAGGACAGTTTGTCAAGAAATCAAGTGTTGATGACTTTAGTTATTTGAGGAGTATTATAGGGAGGGACTATTAGCAACTAAACCGGTGCGAGAGTTTATTTAAAAAAAAAACAGGTTGCCATGCAATTCATGCAGGTCTTAGTGCGAACTAAAGTTATAACTTACTTGCATAAAAATCTCTAGGCTACTAATAAGCGTCGACATCCTACATTATATAGGAATGAGATACTAATGGGAAAGTGAGCATGAACAATCAAATCATAGTCTCACATTGTCGAATATATGTGTGATGAGATCGTGTTAATATTGTTTATAAAATTTCGGTTATTTCAGTGATTTCAACAACGGGTGCCAATATGATAGACAATACCTCTCGGAGCATTAGTGCGATGTTGTGTATATCGAACGGCATGTGATATTCGCATTGACTTACCCGTGATCAAGAATGAACAACTTTGTTTTCTTTTTCTTTTTTTTTTTAATTTTATCTCAGCGCTTCGGATCATTTTTTTTCCCGAATAAACGGTGATTATTTTAAAAAGAAGAAAAAAAAGTGATTCAAAGTTTTAATATAATGTACTAATTAATTCGAGCTGAAAAATAGGTGGGATTACCAAGCATCTCTCTTCTTGTGATCATAATTATCCCTATAATGCGAGTTGCATCTACTATGCGAACGACGAAAGTTATAACTTACTTGTCTAGGAGGGTTACATAGGCTAGCCATATTCAGTAGCGGGTATCCTGAGTATATCGATTCCTCATGACGGTCTATCCCAGACTAATTCTCGTCGTCCCAATGCTGTATAGAAAACAAGGGAAATAAGTATATATCATATTCTAAACGATAAAAACTCAATATAACATTAAGCCAATTGATATATGGAATATAAGAAAACCCAAGTCCATGACAGTGCATTTGAGTAATCAAGAAAATTGAATGATTTTGTGTGTGTGTTAATGGGGATTTGGGATCATTTTCATCATCAGGCATTTCTGGTAGAATTCAGTCTTAAATTACTTGGTTTGTTTTTTTATTCAGGTTCAATTAAATCACGAATTCATCTCATACAATGCAAATTTATGTTTTATCTAAAAAAAATATTATACATATTCATATATATTATTATATATATATATATATATATATATGATAATTAGATATATTATATTATATATATTTATTATTTAATAATAAATAGATAATAAAAATACCATCAGTTACTATTGTTTCATCATCCATGATTGTTGGATTGTTAATATTAATATATTTTAATATGTAAATATATAATATAATCATATATATATATATAATGAATAATCATTTTATTGTTTTTCTGTAACGAGAGACTGACTATATTTTATCCAGCAAAGAAAACTATAATCAACCTTAGTAAAGAACAACAATAAAACTACAAATGAATAAAGAAACACACATCATGGTAGATAATGGCCTTTAAAGACTGAATGATGAAGATAAAAATAAAAAACAACGAAACATAATATTTTTGATGTTGAAATGATGTGTGACTTATTAGCTACTTTCAGATATAAATAACATAGGGCTTAAGTCATATCCGAGGACTGAAAGATGATTTCCTTCCTGACGAGCCAAATTAAAGACTTTTTTCCACGTCGATCTTAAAAAAAAAAAAAAATGAGGTAGAATGATTAGAAAAATTGTATATTTTTTCATGTAGAAAACTATTTGTATTAAATTTATATACATGTAGAACTATTGTTTTAATTTTACCGTTCAAGCAGCACACGTTGATTGTTAAACTTGTTTCTTTCGTCCTGTATGATAAATAAAAAAGAACAAGAAATAATAATACCATAATTACTATTGTTCATCATACCATGATGTTGGTTGAAGTAGCATTATAGAATTGGATCAGTATGTTCATCAGTCCTGACATAGTCAGACGATACTGTGGATAAAAAAGTACAATTTATTTTTTTTCTCGTTAGCCAAGTTGGATGATCTTAATTCTTAAATCTAACCTAAGCCTAAATGCCTAATCTAATCAATCCTAATCCGTACATAATATTGCGTCAGATTAGGCACAAGAATAAATCCGATCGTAAACTTCTTGCGACGTAGTTTTATGTTACAGGACACTAATGACTTGAACTGGAGGTACAATCTGTGGCGTTTTGGAGGTGGATCTGTGCTGGGATTTATTCTATCGCGTGCGTACGTATGCGACTCCTACAATTATAGTTTATGACATCGCTGCCTTCTGTAAAGTTAGGGGAAGCCAAAGCGATTAGGTCGTATATACGTCAAGGCTGCACGATCGTCTCCATAAGTAGTCGCATTTCGCAAAGCGCTCCGAGATTTTGAGACTGTTTTCGAAACTCCGAGACGTCTCCAAGACGGAAAACAGTCTCAAGATAATGTAGATGTCCGATTTCCTTCGACTCGTGAAAGTCGTGAGCACTTAGGAGACCGCGAGTGACTCAACAGACGTCTCTGATAAGTCTCCGAGACTTATCCACTAATTATCAAACCGTCTCAAAGCCGCCAAACTAGTCCAATCCGCGTCAATCGTCCTATGAATGAGATCCATTTAGTGCAAACAAATTTTGATATCCAAGATAAAACATTCATATCCACAACAAAAGTTTGTATCAACAAACAAGTTTTCTTGACAGAATAAGCAACCAAATGTACACCCCGTATCATACCAAAATATATAGCCAATAATTTTAAGTCATCGTAATATATAAGGGATATTGTCGGTGTCAAATTGAGTATAATACCCCCCCCCCCAAAAAAAAAAAAAGAAAAAAAGAAAGAAAAGAAAGAAAAAGAAAAAGAAAGAAAAAAAGAAAAAAAGAAAAGAAAGAAAAAAAGAAGACGAAACCACCGGTTGTCTACAATATTAACTTGACGAATAATGGTGTATTGACTTCCCATTATGGTCAGATTTCGAAGCGTTCACAACTGATTTTTGACAACAACCCTTAAGTATAAAAGCCTACATTAAGGGAGCTATAAAAGAGCTAGTGAAGTGTCATAAAGAGGGGGGGGGGGGCAACGACCTCTTTTCAACGCTTAATTGTACTTGCCCTCCCTCTCACTTCTACCCTTAGAAAAATTGTCAACCGCCACCCTTTCCCACTGCTTGTTCCCTTAAGCGATTCGCTAATATATATTGAAACTTTGTTGCCCATTTAGCCTCCTCTTCACTCGGATGGTCTTTGCGAACTCGTCGATTCTGTCCCAGCTCTTTGGACGGATGTCTCCTGTCGAGTTCTCATACTGATGTGGGTACTTTACTTTAGAGGGATGCAGTAACATGATGATATTCTATTCACTTTCTAATCGATTTAATTTTATGTTTGAACAGATATAATAAACACTTAGTCAGTCTGTATTCTGCAAATTGCAAAGTAATTGCTTCTTTACTTTCGAGATATATGATTTACACTCAAATTTTTAACCCCGAATGTTCATAAAACCATGTGCTTTTCCACATAGCAACATACACCCATTCCTGTTGTATAGTCCCCGTCCCGTAGCGGCTACTGAGTTAGCAGACAGAGGGTACGAGTGTCGGCTTTATGCTTGGCAGTGTTTGTTACACTGTTTTAAAGTAGTAAATGATTCCATTATCTGAACTTCAGTATTTGTGTTTTATAGGTTGAACATATATTTTATTAATCTTGAATCTAATGCTCTTGTTTGAAAGTTACCCAATCCTCTACACTCTTTTTTATTTTTTTATTTTTGACCTTGAAGTGTTCTAAGCGCACTAAGACCATTCAAACATTGCAAGTCAAACATCTACACTCGGAGGAAAAATTGCAAGAACTCAAGTGGCTACAATAAGTATAAAATAAAACGACTTTGTATTATTATTATCTGACAGACACCTCCAGAGAGAAAGTGAGAAGATCACGCTAAGTGTTGATTTAGTCTACTAATTCTACCCGCTTTGAAATATTTTCTTGCGATCGTCAACCAAAATATTTGTTCTTTCAACAAAACCTAAACGTCTTGGGATTGTTATCTATAACTATCGGAACTCGTGCCTAAAGAGAATTTTTTACAATCTCTGATTGATGGTATTGGAGGCACCGTTCAAGTAACGTATAGGCTTATATTACACAAATATATAATTGGTCGACATGATTTGTAAACTCCCTATAGTTCATGATTTAAAAAGATAGGAGAAAGGGGGGGGGATACTGGTAGATTTCTGCGGGTGAAATCCCTAATAGATGAAGACTTTAACCCACAATGCAAATATTGCGATCTCATGACTCATGCAGTGTATCATCGGGTTTTCATCACATCTCCCTATTCGCGCCAGTTGGTGACGCGTGGGCATGCCGTCTTCCGCGCCTTGCTTTATCCCGTGGTGGTTGTAGATAGTCCTGTTGTCTGTGAAATATTTGTTTTTTCGTCCTTTTTCGACTCCCTTGCTTTGCTTCGAAGTTCTTCTTTTTTTGGTGCTCGCAGACGTATTCAGTGGCAACTGCCCGTGTTGTCTTTCTAGTGCGTTACTATCTTGATTTTCTATCTTCCCTCGATCCCATTCTGCCATCAGGAACAGCTCGCGTTATTGTTTGATCAATTTTTGTAACCCTATCCGCCATCCATATTTTTATGCATGATATGGGAGATGATAGAGTGGACAAAAGATGAGAGAGGAAGACGAAGAGAGAGAGAGAGAGAGGAGAGAGAGAGAGAAAGGATGGAATATGAGAGGGATGTGGATCAGTAGATAATATAGAGTGGATGGGAGGAAAAAAGCGATAGAAATGAGAGAGAAGAGTAGAGAGAAGGGATGAGAGAAAGATGGGGGAACGGGAAGTAAATAGCGAAGGACCGGGGGGGGGGGGATGGCAAGATGCGATGATACGTTTTAGGTTTAAGAGGGGTATGATGTTATGAGTAAGGCAGTCTTAGTAGTTCTTGAATGTGTGTAAAATGGGAGATAAACTTGTTATACTCGTCCAACAATCCAATATCAAACTCGACCTACAATTACTCGCCACCGGAGTGATTAGCCAACACGAGTACACAGAATCATTCGCACTGGCCTCGGAAACCATGAACATGCACGAAGATAATAATCCGCGTTACCACCCTGCCTCCCACATTCTCTCCAACTTGTACATTGCTACTCTATTGTCCAGTATGTGGGTATATTGTTTCAGCCCAGCCATACATAGCATTGACTCCGACTGTCCAATATTATGATATAACATATTACAATGTAGGCAATTTGGGGGAAATTGTTTTGTCCTGTCTATTTTTTTAAATGAACATCTTGTGTGTGGCACAGACCTAACAGTGATTGCATTATGATACCGTCCTTAGAGCAACAGCGATTCACTCTCTCAACTATTTTCAATGTTACAGCCCCTCCCTCTGCTACCATCTATCAAATTGTGGTGTATGTCGCCATATGTCGACGGGGTATCAGCAACACCGTTTGATGCCTGGTGCATATAACGAGTTAGTTTACTGAATGACAGTTGACATAAAGTGCATCTACGTCAAGGCTTATGTAACGTGTTGGATAAAATGACAGTGGTGGGTTAGGAAAAGCGTATTGTGCTACAATCAAAATTGAGAAGAGTTCTGATTATTTAAAGGAATAACATAAAAGATATAGCGGTTGAAAAAATAATATGAATAATAACATTAAGAAAGAAAACAAACCGGAACTGCACATTTTAAGGGGGAAGAGGGGGAAAAGATTAATGGAAATGGAAAGAACAATATAGGGTATTGATAGATCAATGAAATAGAAGTGATAAAAAGGAGAAGAATAGATAGAAAGAGATGAGAGAGAGAGAGATGGGGAGGGAGGGGAGGGAGGGAGTAGGGGAGGGCGAGAGAAAGAGGGGATTGGGGTTACAGAAGAAAGAAGTATGCAACTGCACTCTCTTGTCTTATTACAAACCCCCCCCCTCAAGAATACGGTATTTCTGGAAACCCAAAATCTCCATTTTACATATTCCGTCAAAGTAAATATAATTGAACACTATCGACTGAAGAACAAAACCAGGTATAAAACAAGAATATCCGATCTATATCATCATACCGATGAATTCCTGTAGGGTCAAGGTGCCGGACCGGGGCAAACAGAAATTTTATTCCGCTTGCGATATGCAACACTCGAGAGTTAGGCCACAATCCCGTAAGTGTAAGAGTTATATGCGGCAGAGGGAGGGGAGGGGCTGTTGTGTGCCCAATAAGTACGGTTTTGTTCGAATTTCATTCTACGATTTTTTTTCTGGGAAATGATATAGTTATACGTATGGCAGTGGGCAATCCAGCATGTTGTAATTGCGAATGGTTGAGGGAGTAGACATTGTCATTTTAGATGGACAAACAAAAACAAAATAAAAAAAAAAAGACGTAGGAAAAATGATTTAGCG
>CALNVZ010002999.1:0-13188 GCA_940671915.1 Paracentrotus lividus
TAACCAGAGATGTTTCACAGAGGAGTCTTGGTACACCGACATAGGTTGCCGATTGGATGTGGAATATGTTACCCGAGCTCAGTTTTGGAGTCTTGGTGGGGATAAGTCGCAAGGTTCCTGAAAAACATACAGGGATAACAAAGTATACGAATGACATCTGAATTCAGTACTTGGGGCTACATGTACATGAATGTAGTCATTTACCAGGCTTGATAAATGTCAAGCCAGTTGAAACTTGTTAAATGTCCTTCCAATTTAACAGGATACAATGCAGGCATTAAAACTAAATTTTAACAGATTTGAAGGCTCTCCATAGTAACATGTACAATGTACATTGTATCTATGATTTTGTTCAGAACTTTATTATCTTTTGACTAATATTTGTCAAAACCATTACACTATTATATTTGATATCTTTGTGCTAATATTATTGAAACGGACTCAAATTATTTAAATTATAACAAGTCTTCTGACAGTCAGTAGATGCCAAATAAATCAAATTATCGAAACAAATTAGAAAGTCAAATCAAAATTTGTTTTGGCTGAACCTTGCCTCTGTCGCTTTCAGTAGATTAGCAATTCATTAAACCATGAATATGTAACAGAAGACGGGTGACATAACACCACTGCCAGAGCGGTTCTTCTTGATGAGATTTGTTAATAAAGAAAGTAAAATCAAAATTTGCTTTGCTTGAACCTTGCTCTTTCCGATTTCAGTATCAATTAGCAATTCATTAACTCCCTTATGCAGACTTGGGGGGGGGGGGGCCATCATGCCCCCCCTCGACATTTATCCGGCGACCACTTCCACCGCACGAAATTTTCTTGATCGCCGCGCTTGCTTGACTTTCTTTACTTTTCAGAGTCTTGCGCATCTTTTGAACCATTTTTCGCAAATCGGTCTTACCGTTACCCGACGCTGCACGATTTTTTCAAAAATATCCGTCGAGACCAAAATGGGTTCAAACGTGAGTTTTGTGTACAGTGTTTCAATGCAAATTGGTTTTCTCACTAATTCATAAGATATGATTATTTTCACTTTATTTGGCTGAAATCGATTTATTTTAGCTATATTATGTTAAAAATGGTTCTTAAATTGATTTTTGCAAAAAAAAAGAAAAACAAAAAGGTTCGAAAAAACAAAGACAAATACATAAGAAATTCATAAAAAACAATAAATACATAAGGAAATTTAATATTGAACGAGAATTTGTTCTAGTACCTCATTGTTTAGGAATGCTGTAAGGAATTAATAATACACAAAATTAGCTTCAGGAGCTTTATTTTTCAATTAGCGCAAAAAGTATGATTGTCATGCATAAATTCAGCATAATTAATTCATATAAAAAAACATTCATATATTTTGAAAATTAACCAGCGCAGTCTTGTAGTTACATTGCTCACTACCATCGTGCAAATCTATTGCGCAGGTCGAGGCGATCGATTCGGCCGAGATCTATAGGGGCGGGGGGGCCATTTCATGCCCCCCCCCCCCCCAGTCTTGACCAGCTACCAAAACACCCAGTCCTGATTAGGGTTAAACCATATATGTAACAGAAACGGGTGAATACACAACACTTGCCAGAGTGATTTTATTCGATGACGATTTACATAAGAAATTACTCAATCAATATTTGCTTTGCTGACCCCCCTTTTTTGCCTATTTTCATTCATTAGCAAATTATCAATTCACTTTAAACCATTAAATATGTACAGAACGGCTGACTATACACTACATCACTCTCTAGGAAAGTTATCAGATAGATTTTAATAAGCCTAGGCAAAAAGTTTGATGAACATCAAAATAGCCATATGTACGATAAAAACATCAAGTCCAATCAATTATTTAGTTGAATGCTGTATAGTGGAAACAACTTTTACCACAAACAACAGGGTCAACATCGAACAAAAATGTTCTTCTATAGAATCATTGTTCTTTTCAATACTCCCCAGGCAATAAATTAGGGCAGACATGAGTGAAAATTATGTCAAAACTTACATAATAAGCTATTTGTATTAGACTTAGAAACAAAACCAAAATATGGAATCTTTTATACTTAAGTGAAATTCTACAGACCCCCAAGCACTTGGAAAATTTGCTAGAGGCAACTAAAAAACTAATTATTCTCATTAGATCTCCAAATGTTTTTCAGGACCTATTGGACGCTAACGTCTGCAAAGGCTCATGCCCTGTAACATATAAGACTTATTAACGATTGATAAAAGTTACAACTGATTTTATCTCGGTAAGCTCATTTGGAGTGCAAGTAGCAGTCATGTAATGGATTAGGAGTGATGATTAAGATAGGGTTAAAGCTAGGGTTAGGATTAAGATCATTCAACCTTGGAGCACCCAGTCCATTGATGAGGCTCAGGAAAAAATCAATCGTAACTTTATATGATCCGTAAGTCACCTATGTTACAAGGCACAGGTCTGTCATTCAGCTGAGAAAATTTCTTTAAAATTAAAAAGTGTGAACCTAGAATTCTGGCCCGCCCATACATTCTTCTACTCCAGGTACGGAATTGACCGACAGTGACAGAAGATGAAACTATGTCCCAGCAAGCATTCTATGGTGGAATATTTTTCTAAATTTCGCCCCTGAAATGTGCTTTTTTCTGATGTTAAATATCTGTTCCCTGCCCTTACAAATTTTAAGATAAGTCCTTAAGACCCTTTAATTGGCTACTTCTTTGAAAAGTCTGAATTATCAAATGTATTTCATTTACTTGTTGCGTACCCGATCCGATGAGATTGACACCTTGGTGATAGCAATCAGGAGGAAATACGAAGAATTGATTAGGCCGAGTCGGTGCTGCCAGACGGCAAATAAATACATAAGTTATAAGAACAATTACAATAATGGTACTAAAGACACGAGGTACGACTTTAGAAGAGGTATTGTGCAGAAAGACAACAGAAAGCAAATACAAATCATTAAATCTATTGAAACTTTCAATAACCTGTATGTACTAAAGCCCTTTTGGAAAAAGCCATTGGTGATATTTCTTTTTAAAACAACCAATTAGCAGTTAAAGCATTAGGGCCTATACGACTCTAAAGAGAACGGAATAAAAGAGAGAGAATGAATAATTTATACACAAAATTGTCATCAACAGATGAACTAACATGATCCCTAACATAGAACTCTATCCTTCGTAACCATAAAAATGGTGGGCTGGTCTGAAACCCAACAGAGGGCGCTGGGGCTCAGATATATTGGCTGGGTCCTTTACACCTCATTAAAACAAGAATGTAGGGGAGAGATGGGGTCGTGAACACGGGTTAGTTGAAACATTGTAACATTTCTTACAACAAGCTATTAACATATTTATGCAAATCTACCCTCAGGTTGTTGCTATAGACAACGCCATCCACCACATTACAGACAGCACAGCATGCTTCAAGCCCGTGAAATTAGAAAAGCCAATGGTTTGTTTTTTTCACCTTTCTGAGTAAAGTTTTGTCACTTATTACAATGTTTTTTATTTTTCCTCATGAGAAAATCATGAAATTAAGTTGGCCCAGGAATTTTTTAGCTTATAACAAAACAGTCTGTAACCAAGCTACAAACGAAGGTTAAAATATCTATTGGCATGTTGTTTGTCCCCTATTTTGGCTGTAAGCTTTAGCAAATGTCCAGATGGGCCTCTTTGGGGTTAGTTCTGGAACACCATTTTGATGGGGGTTAGTTGTGAATTGTACTAATGCATAAGCTTCAGCTGACATAAAAATATAAAAATCATTCTGAATTCAATAGTGTTCCGAATATATATCCTATGGCATGCTATATTAGTGCAACTGGACCAAATTGTATTTTCGGCTTTAAACAAAATATATATGCAGAATGCCTCTCACAGGACTTCAGACTATCTGTATTCGAATGGATGCCATCAGTGTAATCAAACATGAATATTTTATTAAAAAAATTGAACACAATCTTTAATATTTTAATTGGAATCAATAAAGGAAGTTAGCTGGAGCCCAGCAATAATGTTTGTAGGTAGTTTAAAATGATAATTCTAAGGATACCATGCCACAGATGTCTTCAACTGTATCCCGATACCTTGTCTTCCAGCTAAACCCCGATGTTTGGGGGGTTAGTTTGAACACTTGACAATGGTTTGTTGAAGATGGATTTTTTCCAGAACCATCACCTAAGTGTTTAGATTTTTAGTGGGGTTTACATTTGTAGCATAACATATATACACTCAAGCTGATTGTTTATTGTTTCTTGAAAAAACTGCGCTTTTGTTTTGACGGGCCATTTTTGTGAAAAATGTTCATTTTATCCCCCCTCTCCCCTACTACTATTTATGTAAGCACTGGCAGTTCGGTGCTACATACACACATACTAGGAAAGTACTTTAAAAAGATTTGCTTAGTGGAAAACAAACGTGCTACTACGAGTGCGTTCCCAGAAAAAAAGTATACCCAACTTTGAGGGCCTACCGTATAAGAAATTCATTAAATCATGGTTGGCATATATTATAATTTCATTGTTAAAAGAGTAACTCCATCACTCTATTCATGATATAAAAATTAATATCTGTGCGGTCACGATGGAGCCGAGTATTCATACTTTTTAAAAAAATCTTCGTCAAAATGCATTTACCCAAGTTTGGGTTATTTGGGCTTTAGCCTATTTCAACTTACCAAAACTCTTCACGTGCCCAGCCTTCCTTCTCATGTAAATCGCAAGCGTCGTCATGTCGTTGGGGTACAGCTTGTTTATTGTATAAATGAGCGCAATATTTGATTACCAACCACCTCCCGAAGTCGATCTCAACTGCTACACTCCGGTGCTGCATAGGGGCACCAATCCTCCGTGTTGCATCGGTATCTGTCGCTGACTTACAAAAACCTTTCTGCTATCTGTCGTTAGCTGCACCATTTTGGTCACATGAGGTTGTACTCCCGACACATTGAAATCAATGTTTTACTTACTTCTAAAGGGTCCTGTCCACAGAACGGCGATCGTATGTCGAGGCGACAACCTAAACCTGTTTAGACCTGCCAGAATCTGTGTCAGATCGTAGGTAGCCGAAGATCTTATCACGTAATATACGACTATGTCTACGATATGGCTACGACAACGACTTGCTTCCACGCAACAATAGGCTAACAATAGCTGGTATCCAATAATCCAATTAGACCCTGACCTTCGCGCATGTCGCGCTCCGACCTCTTTTTGTTCGCAGCTTAAAATCAACCAAATATGAACTTGCGCACTGTGGCGATCCTTGCAATGACACAGCATGAGTGGGGGGTTTTTTTTTACCTAAATGGCGGCCCGTCGCCTTCTTAGGTTTCTGATGAAGTCCTTCTCAGCTCGCGCATTTAATTGGCGTCGTTCGGTGATTTTGAAAATCTTCAAAATTCAGCGGCGGCTTGTACAGTATCTGAATGGAGACCGAACCTGATTTGTGGTGAATGTAGGTTGGCGGACAAAGGCTTTCGTGCAGCTTAAATTTCGCTGACCGTTCGGTCAGGAATGCGGAAACGTACGTTGGTGGAGCGCGGACAACCTAAATGGCCGCCGGTTCTCCGCTTCTTGTAACATGTTCATATCCCTGTCCGACAATCCCTACAGATAGCATCTTGTCGCAGGTCAAGAAAAAGCACGGCTCGGTCATGACGTCAACCAAAACTGATGCCGGCCTATTGTGTCTAAAGCTTGTTGAGACCACGCCGAAGAGAATTTTGCCCGATTTTTTGGCGAAGAGCGATCATAGGCGATTGGAGCCAGCGCATGGTGGCGATGGGTACGAAACAAGTAGTTCGTGCGTTGTGCACAACGATCGCCTTCCTGTGGGACAGGCCCTTTAGGCACTTGAAATTCTAGAAGAGGACACAATGGAAGATCATCAAGTGTTCATACATACCAAGCAATTGGAAAGGAGGACTTCATCAAGATTAGCATCCAAGTTAACGCTTTATCCCTATGTGAATTAACTCAGAAGCTTACCTGCAAACAATGAATTGAATGATCAGGCGAGGCCAAGGATTTCACTGACAAGTATTACCATGGTGTGAATATGATTAACATTTTTTGGTCATTCTCTTGAGCTACATTCGCCATATATGTTTTTGCTTAATAATGCAAACAATGTTTGATACTTTATCCCACTTTGCATCATTTTCAGGCTAAAACAAAACACATTGCAGGGATTATGAAATGAAAAGTATAATACTTCCAGAAAAAAACTTGGACAACAAGCACATTTCGACGGATTTTTTTTCAAAGTTCAGTACTCAGTCATTCAGTGACAGCATTGACATAAAATATAGGTATACATCGAACAGAACGAGTTACATCTTTAACATTAAATACAAAAAATGGTCACGTGATTTATGAATTTTCTAATACGAGACCCTCAAAGTTGGGTATACCTTTTTTCTGGGACGCACTGTACAAGTATTACTCTTTTTCTCTTCAAAGCTCGTCTTTAACTTTTCCACATTCAAGTTACTATTTGAAAAAACAGAAAAACAATTTTGAAAACAAACACCTGGCACTATACAGTGATTACATTGACGTTTTTAGGAATATTAGAGAAAAAGCTATGTCAACACATGCAGGCGAACGATTTACAGTGTAAATTATCGCATAAAACAGTTCTTAACTCTTTTAAAGTGCAAGAAAAAAAGAATGACTTTTAGACACTCTGCAGGCTAATAAAATACACCTGTATGGTATGCAACATTCAACATTACACATCAATGCTAAGAAATACTATCAAACAAAGCAGCATGGTGTATTCAGTTACATGCAACTAATTTGAAATACATTCCTTCTTTAGCTTTTTTATAAGTTCACAAACACATTATTTAAATACACGTACTGCTCATTATCAAGGAAATGACAAATTTTCAATTGAGAATAAACTTGCTTCATAACACTTGTTATAGTAGTGGAACCATAAAATATGAACCTGCATTTCACACTATGGATAATTGTGCATTCTTTTGCTTAAAACATTTTTAATGTAACATATTCACTTTTTCAGTCTAAAAAAGGCAAGCATCGGCAATACTTTGGAACTTAAAAGTGCTGCTTCTTAACGTCACTGGAGTTTATACTGTGGGTGTCTTAGAGAAAGGATCATGGTCAGCAAATAAAACTTGACGCATCTTTTCTGTTCCCATATGATTTGCACTGCCACCCATCAGCCATTTTCAATGTTATTAGTTCTTTGACTTCAAACAACCCATATTTCCTTTCAGTTTTCTTCTTCAAAACTACTCGATTCGGTTTCCCTATCTCTAGCTCTAGGTCCCTCAACTGCAAAACTTCTTTTCCGACCTTCAAGTGCCACTGCAGCAGATTTAATATTCATGTTCAAATAGCAATAATCACTTTATAGATCTACATCGAAAACATCATTCTGTTGCATTAGCTGTATGAGGATCAATACTAACCATATTGCACCACAGCTTGTGCGTGCTAATGGGCTCATTACATTACTTGTAGAAAATGTCTCTTTTGGGATTGCGGGAGCTTCTATAATTACACAGTACAAAGATGTCAATCCCGGAGTAATCATAACATTTCAGGAGAAAATCAGACCGTGATAAACGCCAAAAGCGTAAAAAACTGAAACAAATCTCTTCGGTCACAAGAAAAGAGAACTTAATTGATTGAATGCATTCCCAAAATTTGAATGAAGGCAAAAGGTTATATATTATGCTTTCATTTTTGAGAAGTCATTTGGGTTCAGCCGTTTCAAATATATTGGGCTATTTCATGTTCTTTACATTATTCTAATGTCATAATTATTCCGTAGGGCTTGCCATCTGTACGACAAAACTTGGCACATGCAGAGAATATAGGACCGAGCTCACGCGCGCCCTCGAGTTTTGCTAATATTTGATGGCGACTGCAACAGAGGTACATGGAAAGATTCTTAAACATACAAGACTGAGAGAGAAAGTAAAGATTCTACAAGTCCAACAAGATTAAGGAATATACATGTAGATGAATATCTAAGCGATGTAGTGGGCCAAGAGTAGGCTCATAAATTCAAATTGGATGAACACATGAACGACAGTAGGCAGCAGCTGGGAGAAGATTTTAAAATGTTCTCATGTCAAGTTTTGACTAAAGAGTGACCAAAGAATAATAGGAGACGGGGAAGTAGAGAAAGTGAAATGTCAAGAAGCATTCTTTTTTTCTTTATCGTAGTTAGATGAAAAAAATAAGTATATGTACAAGAAAGTAAGAAAGGAGGTATCTACAATCATAGTCAGTAGTAAAATTGCACTATTTTTCTTATTTTCGACATAATGCACATGACCCTTTCTTACCTTTGCTTTTGTCCCCCGAGACAATGCTAAGACCGAACAAATAGACTACCAAACTTTTTCCTCATTCACTGCCCTCACGATAATCCCCTGCCTCACGCCTGCCTGAACACGACGTGGCGTAGCCCGCGAAGGCAATTATCTTCATTCTGAACAACCATCGACACTCGTTCAAGAGACAGTTGGGGCGGGGGTCAGGGGCGTAATTAGAGGGTTCATGTGATTGATCTCGTAATAAGAAAATTAGTGCTAATTTTACTTAATTAGCTTCAATAATCAATGACCCTCGTTACTGCTTAGTCAACAGACCAGGCACCGACACCCAAGGTGGACAAAAAGAGAGGCAGGAGGGCTTAAGAGGCCTTTGATTAGTCTCGCGTGTGCCGCCGACAACGCCGGCACCAACACGCTCCTGCACCATGCAAACGTCCGTAGGTAAAACTGCAAATGAAGGAAATACTAGAGCGTCGTACGCTCGCCTTCAAAAACATCTCAGTAGGACGCCTGCAAAGAGCACCAAGAAACGCTGATACTCTGGTAATCGTGAGCTTTGGGGGCCTTACTGACATCAAGGCCGTTCAGACCCGCCGCTTTAATACCTCCCGATCCATCTGGGTGGAGTCGGGAGGAAGCGGCGAAAGGAAATCTCGATGATGATGAAGAGTTTATTCACTCGTTACGATGAAGTAATTCGGATTCTGGAAAGGTACCAATTAAGGGCCCTAACCGGACCCACACCTTTTTCTCCGGGACTTGAGAGAAGCGGAGGAGGATTGTTGAGAAAGATCTCCACCGGTCCCGCAGAGGCAGTCTGGTTTTTTCAATGAAACGAGGTTCAGGGCGAAGACGCCTCCCCGAGGTTCGACCTAAAGTGGCCCTCAGCCTGCGACTAAGGGCCTGAAGCGAACTTCTGTTCTGTGGTCTGAGGCACACGCCACTAAGAGCAGACTTAATGTCAAGTGGTGACAACGAAGTTTTCCGACAGCGGCTCGAAAGGAGGGTTATGCTAACGCCGTCAAACCTTGGGCAAACTCAAGAAGGAGCTATGTGCAGTGATTGAGGTCTTCGCAGAAAGAACGACCTAAGCAAGCGGCTTAACTCGGGAGAGTTGGAAAGTTAGAGCCGGATTCAGAAAACCGTCTGTGAATTGCCGCAAAGCAGGACGATAGGTCGTAAGGTCGAAAGAGAACGGCCCTAGTCAAAGGTAGGAATTAAATCCGCGTAAGACCGGGAGGGGGTCCTCTGGGAGCAACCCTTCTCTTCGCCCACTCAGAAAGCACGCTTAGACGGGAGTATACCTTAGGTCGACTCCGTCCGGTTCCCGCCATGAGGAGCCGGGCCCTCGCCGAGAAGCCAAAGAATTCGACGACCTGACAACTGGCCACGCGTCGCGAGGCCGAGTCGGAATGCTCTGAAGAAGCGCGCGAGAATCGGCTGGCTTCAAACGGTGCGCGGTGACAAGGGTCACGGACGGCCGACCACTCAGCGAAGGCGAGGAAACCATGGTCTGTCCGGGCAGTGCAGGGCTATAGCATATCCGGCCCCGTGGCACTAGCTTGGCTAGCACTAGGGACGATCAGTGGAAAAGGAGGGAAAGGCATAACTTCTCAACCCGTTCTGGGGCTGAACGAGAGCGCAACTTGAAAGTACGAGCGTTGGGGTCCAACTCACTCATCAGACTGGCCCTCGAAGAGGGTCTGACGAGAGAACCAAAATTCCGAGAGGGGAGTGGTGGTCGCGGGACAGAAGTCCGCGCGTGACGAGGTTCTCCCGGCCCGGTAGGTACGAGGCAGACGAGTCGCTGCGTCTCGTTTGTCACTTTTCTTTTCAGCGGTCCCACAGGGTTCTGTACTAGGAACGATGCTTTTCTAAGCATATACGCCACTAAATTCTATTTAACCTTTGGCAAGTTGATCTGCAGTTCTAAACTCTACTATGAAATATCTCTGGTGAATTGAATAATCCTGTGAGTTCCACAGGGTTCTAAACTAGGCACAGAACTTTTCTAAAAATACACAATCATATGGAGAAAAAAATTCTATAACACCTTCAGCTAGTTGATGGGTGTACTCAAAATCTTTTGAATGTATTTTTTATTGAAATATTTCATTATAATTCATATCATGTGTCACTATTTGTTGTTTCTTTCAAATATTGTATGACAGGGCTACAAGATGGATGACCTTTTGACCTCATACATCAGTCAAATGCTGACCAACATGAATAAGCAACATGTAAGGTGAGCGGGCATTCAATGATGTCACAAGAACACCTGGAAATACTTGATGTTACTGGAGAAATATACCTGTCTACTAATATATCAAAATCTATCAATATTTTTCTAATATAATAGTATTGATGACCAATATAAGTTAATTGAACACACTTTAATATAGTTTTCGTTATGTTGGGCAAGCATATAGCTGGTCACGATCCTTTTTTTGGTGTCAGAAGTTTACCAACATGACAAGTAAATTTGTCATTTGGATTATGGCTGAGATTCATCACTTTACGCTGCTTGGTATTAAAGCTGATGGTGAAAAACAATATTTCTGTTATATTTAGATGTAAGACTGGAGTAGGATATGGTTATGGTGAAGACAGCAGAAGTACTAGTATATTAAATCCAAGTCTAATGAACTAGATTTTCTTGCGCATGTTCGCAAAACCCCTATCAAGATTGTAAAGTGATGTTAATGTGTTTTGGAGAAAGTTATATCCTTACTTTAAGCTTTAATTTTATTATTGATATTTTGCCATTTGTAGCAAAGATGCAATGTACGCTCTTTTAACAAATTTATGACACAAAATTTTACTTTAAAATTCACCTCTTTATTTTGTTGTCAAATAGTTTTTCATACTGTGCACTGTGTTGACCCTAAATATAGAATACAATTACAGGTAGTTGATTTGTTGAATATAGATAAAGTATTTATTATTCATGATGCAAAGATAAGCTGCCAGAATAACTTTGGTGCATTATATGTATATGACTATGATATTGAAGAGAAATATATGTGTACCATATTACCAAAGTAACTAATAAGAGTGATTATAGTGACTAAATACTTGTGAATTATCATTTCAGTATAACATGGAAAAGTACTAATATGATTGGTCATATTTCATTTGAAACACATACAAGTACATTATATCATATTGAGTAAATCAGTACTACTTTATAAGACTCAAACCATTGAATGGAGTTAAATGAGAAATCATTAAAAGAGCATTGTCCATTGGTGTTTCTTGGTATGCTATGCTATTTGATCCTGGCTTCTAAAAGATACTACTGACATAAAGAAGTATCGCTGCATTACATCATTAACCAATACACAATGCCTTCATAATTTTAACACAATTGTCATGTAATTCATGCAATAAATACTTGTATTCAGAATGTATAATGTATTCAAAATATTGCAAAAAAGCCTTCAAGTTTTTGTACCTTGCTTTATCAATGATCTGTCTTTCATCAATAATATTGCCTTGATTTCTATCCTAATATCTTCCATTCTTATCTGTGTGAGATCGTTCATCATTTTTTCTATTTCAAAATATACCAAAATAATGATTTATTAAAAACAAAATTCTCATGCATGTAGTATACTTGCAAGGAAAATAGCCTGAGATTACGTGTTTGCTTTCAGTGATTATGATAACAATGGTATTTTTTGACATGTTATTTGCTTTTGAGTTTGGTATTTTCAATGCCCTTCTTAAGTCATATGAAAGCAGTTGAAACAAAATGGTCAGGTGTCTTATGCCTAATTCGGTTCTCTCGAAAGTTTCATGTCTACATCTTTTTAACATCCCATGCATTGTTTAAGAGAGAGAATGATACAAAATTTCGGTAAAATTCTGTCCTTGTGTAAGAGCTCCATGACCTTCTATGGATTTGGTGTTATGATAGCACCACCTGCTGAATATGCATGTTATATAAAGTGTGACAGTATGCATTGTCTTGGCAGGTCAAAGGTCAAAGGACATGGGGCACACATTGAAATTATTTAAGTTCTCAAACTGTTGTCATAATTCAACAGTCATTTGTATATATTCTTTGCTATTGAAATCCTCTCCATATTTAGTGGTCCCAATATAGACTTTATATATTATTTATATTGGTGTTTTGGTTTATAATGCATATGTGTGTTCAGTTTTGTACTTATCTTTATCAGCTGTAGATATATATGTTGAAAGATTTGTATATTCGGTTTTGCAATACTATATAATCGCAATTTGTTTTGTGAGCGTCAAAATATATATATACCCAAACCCCAGACATATTAACTTTGAACATGGATTTGTAAATTGATGCTGTTAAGATATGGGAAATATTACATTAATCACTATCATAATTTTAAGATGAGGTTTTAAAGTGATGTTTATGTTTTTTCCTTCAAATTATACACTTCTTGGAGACACACACTCAATATCAGATAGAATACAGTGTAAAACAATTTAAGTCCATTTTGTATAGAATAAATAATTTTATTGCAGAATATTATCTCTAAATGTTACACAGATGTCATCATGCCTGTATACCAGTACTCAATGTTATATCAATATCAAATAATTGTTCAGTCAATTTATTCAATAGATAGCTATCTGTCTATATCCGATTGTACATATTAAGATAAGACAGATAAATAAATTGAATTAAAAGTCGTTTGAATAACGTGATTTTGTATTTTACTTTCAGAATGTCAGATTTGATAATAATTTAATGTCCTTTGTGTTGTTATAAAAAATTTTATTCAGATAAAATTCTTGAATGTAATTGATAACTAATGATAAATATTCAAAGAGATTCTAGATAGTTCTGTATTCAGTGGTAAATACAATACTAAATGTCTTTCAAAAGTTCAAAGTGCTTTAACACT
>CALNVZ010003000.1:0-27647 GCA_940671915.1 Paracentrotus lividus
TACGAAATACGCCGATGATGTCAGTAGGACATGATGCTTACATGCAGGGCGATGTTGTGTAGGCAGAGTCATGAGGAGGTGATGGTCGGGTACCGTAGACGCCAGTTCGGTTCGAGATGACGTCACGCTCTAATTGTCGTCTGTTTCGTTCGACGTCGGACTTCAACACGCAAGTAACGGGGATTTTTCGTCGAGGAAATCGAGGATCACCTGCACGTCCGACGTCGTGGTGGGCTGAGAATGCGACGACACAGGTGACGGGCGGCCGACCCGACCCGTGGCTTAAAGCGGGGGCCTCGGCGAGGCGAATCAAGAGGAGATGCAGTCTCGTTGGCCCTCCTCCGTGCAAAGTCTATGGAAGACCACACACGACGTTTTTGAGTATTCTTATATAGATATATAATCAAGAGTTCTTCATGATAAGATATAGGCCTACTAATAGGGATGTCCACTAAAATTTTAAGTTATTTCTAAGTTTTTTTTGCTAGGCTTATTTGATAGAGCATTTAAAAGAAACATTTTGGTACTTGAATTATCACAATTGGATGTTCCGTTTCAAAGATATGACCCAAGAGTGTCTCAGATTACCAATGAGTGCTAGAACACTTTACAAGTTTCAGACAAAGCCAGAAAATGCATAAAAGAGCTCAAGTTTATGGTTCTTTTGTCTTTGATTTATTAACCAAATCATAACCAAACATTTTCTATGTGTGTCAGTACACATGAATGAGATTATAGTAACACATTGAGTAGATTATAACATACAAAGATACAATTATGCAGTACAAAACTGATGGTTTGACATGTATGTTACCGTATGTGATCCAATATGACCACCGTGGAAAATACTCCATAGGGCATGTTTCAATAGGACACGCCTAGACAATGGGCTATTTCATGGTGGTGTGGGCTCAGAGCTGAGTGTTAGACAGGGTAGGGTCAAAGCCAAAATAAGGGACCGCGACGGGACGGAATTTGATAGAGTTTTTATGCTCACAAAAGAAAATTTATATTTCAGCTGCCATTTAACCTCACTAATATGTCGAGCTTACTTGAAAGTATCAATCTGTCAAAAAAAATATTTTTTAATACGTTTCGTTTTCACGGCAACGTCAAATATTCGTTGCGCGACGGGACGGAATGAAAATATCACTGGTTTTTTAAAAGAAGATTCAAACAAGATTCTATCAAAGTTAATAAGCAAAGCTGACCTTGTCAGGTGGGGTCTATTTGTTACTGTCCCATAGATCACTAGTAAAAAAAGCTAGCAATTAAATCTAATAGATTACGATTTATAGACGATTTCCTAAGGCATGTCAATTCCGTCCCGTCGCGCGACGGGACGGAAAATATGTTCTATGTACAAAGTGAATGGGAATTCAGGGAAGGGGGAAAAATTGACCTTTTTTGTCACAAATTTTCAAATCACCATAGCGATAGAACTAATGATCCAAATTAAGTACAAATGGTATCATTGGAAAGGGAATCACATAGACTATCTGAAAAAATTGTTTTTTTTAAAGTAGCAGCACTATAACGTGTCGTGACCTTTGACCTTTATTTTGACCTTAGATTTGACCTTGTGTATCCTGCGACCTTGTGCCAATATTTGAAATCTGAATCCCATTACACTAATTTACATAATAATAACAATTTGGATGTATACATTTATTATTTGTTTGTTTTCTAGCCCTCTCAAAATTGGCTTAATTGCAAAAAATGATATTACAGTCCCATACATAACTATCTGTGTTGTGTCAATGTAGAGACCTGAAAGCGCGACGGGACGGAAAATGTTGAAACGTCATATTTTTCTTATGAGTGGAGTATGATTTCATTTAGTGGCGAGGATGTAGAGCCCCACTTATAAATTGATATATTCTAGAACATGGGTGACCCATATTGTGTTTTCATAGAAGAAAAATAACAATTACGTGTCAAAGTACAAAAACCTGAAAAAACACAATTTTTTGCCCTAAAATGTGAATTTTGACCCTTAATACAAAATAATTTGTGATTTTTTTTTCAGAATGAAATGCTCCTAGAAAGAGTATTCCATAATAAAAGTTGATATTGCCCTAACTTTTTAGGTTTTAATGTAAATTAATTAAACGTACATTTTCCGTCCCGTCGCGCAGAGAGGGCGCTATTTCCACATTCAAAGGCATTTTACAAGAAAGTCGGCAGTCTTTTATATTGGACATATACATTTCCGAAATCTATGTAATCTCAGCTTTCATATGATATATATAATACTAGATATAACTATCAATTTGAAAATTTGACCAAAGTGAACAATACTTTTGGCTTTGACCCGGTAGAGTATTTTAAAACTTAAATGGCCACTGGTAAACATTGTTCTTTGTTTTTCACCCAACAATTTTTTGTTCAAAAATAGTGAAATTGTATTAATATCTACTCTCCCTTATCTGAATCTATTCTAATCATGAGAAATTTTAGTCATACACACATCACACAGAAGCATCACTTTGAACACGCTGTAGTTTTTTTATATCAATTTTTCCAACAGGAGAAGTTGATCTTCTGCTGAGGTATTTTCTAAGGAAGAAACTGACCAATTAGGAATAAAAATGATTGATATTTACCACTGGCCAAAAGACTATTTCGAAAGCTGTTTTTTTATTGAAAATTTTGCTGTTTCTCTGCCTGTGTATTATTGAGTAGGCAGTGCATGGGTTATTGTTTGCATTGTAAATGCATGGGTGACTACATCCATACAGTGAAGTGGAAACCGTTCTAGTGGCTTTTTGCTTTTGTTTGGCCATCCCTACTACTAAGATGATGAATGTGATTGCATGTACATAATTTTATATCTAAACTTAGAATAAAAAAAAAAAAATAATAATAATTTTCCTTCTGATGAAATAATTAGAAGATGAAAGTATGACTTGATTGTTTTAATTGATGAACTGGAACATTAAAATCAGTGCAGTGCTTAATTTATTTTATATATTTTATTATTAGTTTGGCAATTAAAAATAATCTTAGGTAATATCTAATATCATGCAATATCTACATCAAAATCTGGCAAAAACAAAAAACAAAAAACAAAAAACAAAAACAAAAACAAAAACAAAACATGAACTAGATTTTGTAGTATAAAAAATATTCCATATAATATAAAGGTTAAATAAAGTAAACGGATAATACATTTCTTCACTTGAAAATGAATATGTGAGCAAACAAGCATCAATAAAGAAGGAAAACAAGGGGCAGGGGCCTGAAGAAACATAGACAGCAATACAGAAACACCAAACACAAATTGAAAAAATAAAAAATAAAAAATAAAACCTGGAAATAAGTAGAAATGGGTAAAAGGTCATAATAATTCACAATTCAGTATCAAAGCCAAAAGGAAAATAGAAAATAAACTATGTAAATTTAAACAAATAGGGACGTACAATTGTGGAATTTTGAAATATACACTTCATATTATTATTATCTCCATTGTCAAAGATGAATCAAGTAATAAAAGAAAAAAAACTCACAGAAAAGAACCCCGCCCCCAATAAAACCGAACGGTGCACGCCCCGGATTAAGGTCCCACATAAATCGCGCACTGATCTCAAGTAAATAGATCCAGCTGATCAGCGCCATTTCTGTACCTCGATATTTGGTTAGTTTACCTCGGGAATGGGGCGGGAAAGATCCTCTCAAAATCGTCGTATTTGTGATCAATTAACGAGTCTCGAGCCTTGGAATGTTGCGTGAGTTTTATTCCCCAGCATTTTTACTGTCAGTTGATAGGTACATGTAATTCTTTCTGAGATATTATTTGGTTGCGAAGTTATGACCCGAAAACCTTGATTTACCTCGATAATTGGGCGGTGTACGGTAATGTAGCCGTAGGCTTTGCACGGATACCCACTGCACTCAATTATCAATTGACCATGCTTCTTCTTCTTCTATCCTCCACTAGATGGCTTAGTCCGACGTCTTACTGTTGGTTTAAGGCATGCATAAGTTTAAGTGACTGCACTCAGGTGATGGTGCGTGTGTGTTACACTACACTACGCTACTTTACGCTGCTCTACCAGTACACGAACCCATCACAGGGTGAGCCCCTACTATTGGACCTCAGCCTCGGGTGATAGGTTTTGTACAATTTTTTTTAAATAGAAGTATAGAATCTAATTGATGCAAAAAATTAACTTACCAGTTGAAGTCTACTCGAGCGATCAGCAACTAGTTCACTCCTTTTCCATGCTTCTAGTATTAATTAATCTCAAAATCGGTGATTGAAAACTTGTACCTAAAATCTTCACACGTTATTAATTCACTGCCGATTCCAAAACATCACAATCGGCAGTGAATTTATAACATGTGAAGATTTAGGTACAAGTTCTAAATCACCGATTTTGAGACTAATACTGATAGAAGCATGGAAAAGGAGTATTAAATAGTTGCTGATTGCTTGAGTACATATAACTGGTAAGTTCATTTTTTGCATCACACTTTTTCAACAAAACAATTGTACAAAAATTATCACCTGAGGTCCAATAGCTATAAACGGGGACATCCCATTAGACCGACACCCACAAGACCGACGACCCATTAGTCCGACACTAGACAAAAAATGTTTATTTGACCGACGCTAGCAAATACAT
The DNA here is from genome assembly GCA_940671915.1 of Paracentrotus lividus. Taxonomy (NCBI): domain Eukaryota; kingdom Metazoa; phylum Echinodermata; class Echinoidea; order Camarodonta; family Echinidae; genus Paracentrotus; species Paracentrotus lividus. Next base: position 4,629 of record CALNVZ010003000.1, read on the forward strand.
ACCTACTAGACCGACACTAGATCAAACAGGTGCACTATACCGACACTACCATGATATGACAAACGAGACCGACATCACAATAATTTGACCCACGACACCGACAGTAGAGCCAAACAGCATACGAGACCGACATTACATAAAGTAGACCCACGAGTTCGACATTGCGTCATGGCGCGTTATATTTAACAGCGCCACCTTTTGACCATACATAGACAAGTATTAGTACAGGGTGTCCCCCCAAAAAATAATGTCGGGGATGTACGAATCGCGTGGATGAAACAGGCGCATAACCATGGGTATCTTGGGGGCACGAGGCCACGCCCCCCCCCTTCTATGGGGTAGGCAAAAGGGACGTCTAAAAGGCAAAATAAAGGGGTGAAAGAGGGAGGGAGGGAGTGAAACAAGGGGAAGTAATTTAAAGACCAAAAAAGGGTTGAAGGGCAACAGAGAGGTAATGAAATAAAATGTAAATGCTACTCGGGCTACGATGTTTACGATGTAAATATTATATGAAGCCCCCTTTTTTTTTCTTTTTTTTTTGTTTACGAACACGATTTTAGAGCTTATATCACATATTATTCGGAGCCAATTTTTTTTTGTTTTATATACATATCAGTCTGAAAACGTTGCACTTTCAAATTTTTTAATTTTTTTATAATGCTACTTTTAACTCAGGAAGTGCTGCAGTATTTTTTATAATTAGGGCATCAAATATTTTTAAAATAATGAATTATATTTATTTAATTGGAAACATACAAATTAATGTTGTTATTTGCTGATTATTTTTTAATTTTATAACCAATTATTTTGGGGACCACACGGACATTTTAAATTTATTTGCTTAAGACGCTTATTCTATCAAAAACTTTATGAGATAATGCATTTTATCATTGTTGTTGTTGTTGTTTTAATATATTTTACGGCACTTTCATTCATTATATGAATATTTACGCCTTGAATAGGCATAATGAGAATGCAAGATACAAGCCGAACATTTCGGATATATCAAAATGGCGCGCGAAGAGCTAGCCTTTTTTTGTGGGGGGATAATATTGTTCTGAAACAATGCACATTAGTCCTTTTTTTTGTATCTGTGCTAAAAAAAGAGCCGGTTGAAATACACAACGCTAGGTCGAAGGGGAGCATTTTTTTTTTTTTTTTTTTTAATGGGGCCTATATACGTTACGCCATTTTTAAAGCTCTATGCTCAAAATAAGATATTTCAACCAACAATGCGAGCGCGAAGCGCGAGTTGAAAAGGTTTGACAAATCAACCTGCAAATCGAGCATTTATTTTTTGGTGCTATTCATAAAAAGGACATTAATGTTCTTGAAAAAATGATGCGATTTATTTTTATATGTTTTAATATCCAAGAGCTTCACATTTTTAGCGCTATGTCCTCCACAATGTAATAGATAAGATGAAATAATTCAAGGCAGAGCAAGAGCTGAAATTGTAAGCACTTTTGTAACCCTAATGAACTGGATTAATCACGTAAATGATGAGAGATCGAAGCGCGATCTCTCAACTATTGTTATAGTGAAAAGGCTTTAACTTGTTTTATTTCGTCCTCCCGTTTTTAATTGTAATTGTAATTGTCATTTGTCTTTCTTTATTTTTTTTATTTGTATTTGCGCCGCAAATAGAGGGGGAGGGAGTTTGTCTTCGGCCTCCACGTATCCGCACATAAATACATTTTACCCCTTGTTCTTATTAAGTTTAAGAACAGAACAACTGACTAATGTAGTCATAGCAGAAAACTGTCCGTGCGTTTGTCTAGAGCTAGCAAAACCTGAACTATGGACTCCCAGATATTTAAAAAAAGAGGGGCGCCATGCCCGATTATGAGTTGAAACGCCGAATTTTTCTAATTTTAACATGTACAGGCAATGAGAGGTTTACAAATTAAAAAGGGGGTGCGCGTCCCTACGCCCTCGCCTGTTCCGCCACTGAATAGTTAATATTAACATTACTAAACAAATTATTAGCAAATGGTGTTTCTTTTTAATGCTGAAGCGGGGGATAGCTTGTTGAGCCCCTACGAAGAAGGTAGGGACTCATTTTCCTTTTTTTTTTTATTGTGGGGGGGGTATTTTTTTTAAAGAAATCAGTATCATCACTCTATCATCACTTTTACCTAATTTCTTTGTCTCTATTTGTTTTAAAATAATTTCATTTTACACCTACAGCGTGTTTATTAATTTTTTTTTTTATTATTCTACATCAAATATTTCGAACACAGAGATAAATGTTACTGTTCTTACATGATATTTTAAAACGTGTCAATTTGCTTATTTTTTAACAAACCAAAGAATGGAAGTTGCGGGTATGGGATTGGGAAATGTGGAGCGGATAGCCGGTCAAAATTTAAAGAATAGGGGGTTCAATAAGTTGTTTTTAAAATAATAGAGGGCCATGCCAGTTGTGCCCTTTTGAAGCCGTCAATGAAATATACAAATTAAAACATTGTAATCCTACATGTACCATCACCCTCATACTGCAACATGGCATTTTTTTTTCTATATTACAGGACTGGTTATATTTGCAAGGAGGTATCAAGGCTGCTTAGGGAGTCAACAAGACGGGTTCAACGCTTGTGCAATGCCAGGAAAGATGGGATGAAGAATAAGGGGCCGTCAAGCTTAGAGACATTGGGCAGATTGTGGTTCATTGACCCTCATGCTGTACACTATTCAGAATGAGATGAAATGAATGTTCTCTCAAATTTACAAAATAATGTGTTTATACCAATATAATGAAGTAAATATTTTGAGTTATACTACATTTCCGTTTATTCTATGTAAGGGGGGGGGCGACAATACTTATTGCACAAGGTATAAAAGAACGACGGATCATCAATGGAATTTTGGAAGATGTAAATTATCACTGACTAATATCATAAAAATGCGTTTAGAAAGTCAGTTGTTGTTTATACCTTTTTGCAAATGAATAAATTTCAAAAGAAAAAGGTACAATGGAAAAATGTCACGCAAAAAATGAAATAGGATAAATTTATTTCTGCCTTTTCCAAGGGAAAGCAGGCATTGAATTGCAAAGTCGGTTCGTTATTTCTGCAGCACCCGAAATTTGTATTGTTATAACATGTATTGTTTCATGAAGGACCTCTGATTTCGACGAGCATCCTCCTTAGCAACACAGCACTGTATGACACGAAAGTATCTCTCTGTTAGGGTTGTTGATTTTGTTCATTCCCCCCCCCCCCATCGTACCGGTATCTTTTGACGATAATTCATTAAAAACCAAATATATAGACGGAACCTGAAAACATTTTTAGACGAAATGTAAACATGTACATTGTATTATGATTTCATTAGCTGAAAATCCACATCTCCTTAAATTTTTATATTGAGCAATTTTGTTCATTTGTCTCCCCTATAATTTCAGAAATGGTCAAGTCTGGTCATTTACCGCTCTCATGAATAAAAAGGGTGAATTCTACCATTTAAGAAATCTGCTGAATTGTTTTTAAAATTGTCGTTATGTATTCAATGAACAACATACAAATACTTGTAAATTAGGGAAAAAATGTTTAACCTCGATGTAATTGATTATTGCCGGTATGGGATAGTTAATATTTTATAGTTAGGTGCTGTGCTGGTTATCAAAAACTGACATATGGTTTGGGTAACTTTTACTTTTGGGTGACTCCCGGTTTGAATGGTGCCAAATAATGTTGAATAAAAAATGTTGCACATTGTATAAATGTTTTTACTAGTGATGTATGTAATGTTGTCTAATCCCCAATCTAATTTATTGTACATTTATAACTTATTTCCATGCATGTTTCTATAATATTCCACGATGAAGACATTTACACTGTATGCAATTTTGAAAGCACACTTGCGTTGCTAGTTACTAACAGTGAGTATTTACAATGCGCTCTATTAAACGTGGTATTCATATTTGTCATGACAATTTAGGCAACAAATTTGAGTGTTATACAAAATTATTGTAGTTTCTAAAGTAGAACCTTATTGAAAATATATTTGTTCAGTTCATTTATTTATCATTATATTTCTATAGCAAGCCTGTGTATTTTCTTGCTGTTTAAACATTATTTTCATAACAAATAAATGAGTTCTTTGACATTATTATTGAAACATCATTCCTTCGATAAAATCATGTAATAAAGGTTACCGAAAGTTTTTATTTTTTTAAGTTGGTTTCGTTTGTTTTATTTGGTTTATGTATTGACCAAAAACTAGCTTTACAGAAGAAAACTTGATATGTCAGAGAAGCCGAAGATAGGGGGGCGCCGTAAAGAGGAGGTAAATAATAGACGTGAAAAAATGGGGAAAAGGGGGAAATGCCAATGAAGAAATAAAGAAAAAAAAAAAGAAAGAGAGAGAGAGACAGAGACAGAGACAAGAAGGGAAAAAATTCAAAAAAATTCCGTTTTTATGCACAAAATCACGTACGCTTTGGCTTTTGGGGCCTAGGCTCATCGGGTAGACGCACGGGCGGGCGCCTCCCAAAAAGGGAAGAAATAAGAGAAAAGGGTTGGAGGGACGGAAGGGGAAAGAGGAAATAAAAGTGTCACATAACAATTTAAGGGTTGCCAAATCGACTACAAACTTCGACGGGCGCCGTTCCGATATTCGACCAAGGGGGAAGAAGAAATAACAGACAAAACAGAGAAAGAGAGATAGATTTGTAACATGGAGGGGCGCCAAACTAACCTCTAACTTCGAGGCGCCAAATAGACTTGAAATATAAAAGGGGTGCCGAATCGCCCTTAAACCAAGGGGCGCAAACTTGAGCTTCAAATACGTAGGGAGCTGTATTGACCAAACACTTTGGTAGGGAGCCAACTCTAAACTAGAGTTGCCCCCACATCGCCTTTTAACCAAAGGGGTGCTCATTTGAGCCTAAACAAGGAGGCGTCAAATTGATTTTAATTTTTTGTGGGTGCAACATCAAACTGAAACCCAGAGGGGCGCCGACTTGACCGTAAAATAAGGGGGGCGCAAATTGATCTGAAACATAGATTGTGGCTGCAGTCGACCTTAAAGGGGAAGTTCACTCTGGAATTTTAATGTTCTTAAAAAATGCAGAAAAATAAAAGAAAAATACGATAAAAGGTTTGGGGAAAATCGACCAAAATATGATGAAGTTATGAATACTCAAAATTTTGATTCTGTGACGTCACATGCGAGCAGATCTCCTTTGTGTTGTGTAGTGTAAATTCCATGAAATGTTTTTTTTTTTTTTTCAGAAGAAAATAATTATGTCACCTGTGCGGTCGATATACCATCAAACAAATGTTCATATACGTGACTATATCAAATTGGCCCATTCCTTTATCAAGAACCATGACAATAAGACAAATTTATGGAATTGACATACACAACCAATGGGAGAGCTGCTCGCACGTTACGTCGTAGAATCCAAACTTTAAATATTCATAACTTCGCTATTTTTTGGTCGATTTTTTTCAAACTTTCACTAGTATTTTTCTATTAAATTTCTTAATTTTTTAAGACCAATAAAATTCCAGGGTGAACTTCCCCTTTTAAGTTATGGAGGCCAAATCGAACTGAAAATTAGGAGGGGTGCCAAATCGAATTTAAATTTGGGGGCGCTAAATCGACCATAAATTTAGAGGGATCCACATCGGAACTATGGAGGCAGGTAAGTAACCGGGTTTATCAGAAAAACCGGGTTTAACATAAAATCTGAGTTTATTAGAGTAAAACCTAGTTCATAAGAAAAACCCGGTTTATTAGAAGAACTGAGTTTATAAATGAAAAACCAAGTTTTTCAGAAAAACCAAGTTTATTGGAGAAAAACCGGGTTCTTCAGAAAATCTGAGTTTATTAGAGAATACCTAATTCATGAGAAAAACCCGGTTTATTAGAAGAATTGAGTTTATCAATGAAAAACCGAGTTTTTCTGAAAAACCAAGTTAATCAGAGAAAAACTGGGTTTAACAGAAAAACCGAGTTTTACAGAAAAACTGAGTGTAACAGAGAAAAACCGATTTTTATTGGAGAAAAACTGGGTTTTGTTCAAAAAATTCTAATAAATTAAGTTTTCATGCTCAAAAATTTTTGGGGCGTGGGTTCTTAGGCCCTGGACTCAACGGGTAGGCGCACGGGCGGTTTCTCAAAAAAGGAGAAAAAATGTCTAAAGGTTGGAGGAACGGAAGGGGGAACGAGGACATAAAAATGAAAAAAAAAAAAATAGGGGGTGCCAAATCGACAAGTTACTTAGAGGGGTGACGTTTTGTCATTAGACAAAGGGGAAAAGGGGAAACAAGGAATAAAACACAAAACAAAATACGAGAGAGAGAGAGAGAGAGGGGGGGGGAGAGGGGGAATAAAAAGGGATGCAAATTTTATAATAAATTTAAAGGGGTGCTAAATCTACAATGAATTTAGAGGGGTGGCAAATCGATGGTTAAAACAAAGAAGTCTCGAAAGTAGGGGGGCGCCGTAAAGAGGAGGTAAACGGAGAAAGAAAAGAATAAAAAAGGAAATGTAATACAGTGAAAAAGGGGGTAAAAACGGTGGAAAGGTCAAGAAAGAAACAAAGGGGAAAAAAAAGAAAAAAAAGAGAGAGAGAGAGAGAGACAGAGACATGAAGGGAAAATTTTCTGATAAATTACGTTTTCATGCTCAAAATCACGTAGGCTTTGGCTTATGGGGCCCAGGCTCATCGGGTAGGCCGCTTGCGGGTGCCCCCATAAAAAGGGAGGAGAACAAGAGAAAAGGGTTGGAAGGACGGAATTTGAAAGAGGAAATAAAAATTGATCTGAAACATAGATTGGGGCTCCAGGTCGACCTTAAAGTTATAGAGGCCAAATCGACCTGAAAATTAGGAGTGGTGCCAAATCGAATTTAAATTTGGGATAATTTTAATAAATTAAGTTCTCATGCGCAAAAAGTTTGGGGGTGTGGGCTCTTAGCCCTGGCTCAACGGGTAGGCGCACGGGGCGTTTCTCAAAAAAGGAGAAAGAATGTCTAAAGAGTTGGAGGAACGGAAGGGGGAAAGAGGACATAAAAATGAAAAAAAAAAAAATAATTTAGGGGGTGCCAAATCGACAGTTACTAGAGGGGTGCCGTTTTGTCATTAGACAAAGGGGAAAAGGGGAAACAAGGAATAAAACACAAACAAAAATACGAGAGAGAGAGAGAGAGAGAGAGGGGGGGGGGGGGGAAAGAGAGGAATAAAAAGGGATGCAAATGTTATCATAAATTTAAAGGGGTGCTAAATCTACAATGAATTAGGAGGGGTGCCAAATCGATGGTAAACCAAGTGATGTCAAATTGGGCGATTCTTTGAAAAGTGAACCTTTTTTGGAAAAAATAAAGTTTGTCCTCTTTGTTTTTAAGCTGCATATTCATATAGAACATTGTCTGAAGTTTCATGAAATGCATTTTTTATCTTAATTTTACACATTTTTCATGCTCATTTGCATAAATTAACATGCAAAAAATTTGAATAGAAAAATGGTACGTAAAATATCATTTGTTTGACCCTAACTTAATTGTATATGCTGGTCTCCTTACTTTGATTATTGTCATTATACCCTTTTTTTTAACTTCATTCCTTTAAATTTTAATGAAAAATAATGGTGCTGAATTGATTGTTTTAAGATAATTAACTAAAGAAATCAATTGCCATCAAATGTCACACACGTGACCCCAAAACACGAAAAGTTAACGCTCCCCGAAAACCATGGTTCTATAATTATTACAATTTTTTCTCCAAAGCTAGATATAATGTGCCTTGCATCTCACCAAATATGAAGCCAAGATAGCTTTTAATTTAGTAATTAATTAACTTTGAAATTGGTCACACACGTGACCCACGGGTCACGTGTGTGACCACTGACTATGGTCATGCCTTAAAAAAGGGACCAGGGTATTCGGCCATTCTTTGAAAAGTGAACCTTTTGGGGACAAATAAATTTTTGCTTTTTGATTTTAAGCTGCATATTCAAATAGAGCAATGTCTGAAGTTTTATGAACTGATGTTTTTTCGTGATTTTTGCAATTGTTCATGCTCATTTGCATAACTTAACATAAATGATAATTAAATGGAAAAACGGTAAATAAAATATAATTTTTTAACCCTGACTGGAATGGATATGCTGACTTCCTTACTTGGATTACTGTCATTATATTATTATTTACCTCTATTCCTTTTAATCTAACCCCCAAAAATAATGTTGTTAAATTGATTTAATCAATTTAACAACATATAATCAGATTATATTAAGATAATCAACCCTGGAAATTAATTGTCCTCAAAATGTCACACACAAGTGACCAGAAACACACAAAAAGTTTATGCCCCGTCTTAACCATGGCTCTGGTATTATTTATAATTATTTCTTCAAAGCTAGATTTAATGTACCCTGCATCTCACTAAATATGAATCCATGACAAGTTTTAATTTGATTATTAATTAGCAAACAAATTGGTCACACACGTGACCCGCTGGGTGGGGGCGGTCATAAATTCTGATTATTTTCACTTTCATTGGCTAAAATTAATTTATTTTAGCATTATTATGCTCCAAAATGGTTCTGCAATAATTTTTGCGAAAAATAAAACAACATCAACTAAAAGAACAAACAAACAAACAAAACAAAAGGTCGAAAAAAAAAACAAGGAAATACATAAGAAATTCATAAAACAATGAAATACACAAGTAATTTAGTTCGATATTAAATCTTTTCCAAGTACAATGGTTCGATCGATCGATGTCATACAGGTCATGTCTGACCCTTTGTGACCCTGTTGATGATGCTTTTCCAAATAGCTCTGTCTTGTGCAGGCGATGAGCTGCCAACTAGGGAGAGGCTGTTAAATTGGTTTTAATGCCATCTGTCCCCATCGCTCCAGTTTCTGTCTTGCCTTGTCTACGCTACCTTTCGGTGCAACGCTTGCATAATTATTTTTTCAAATGTTTATCATCCTGTCGTCTGCATATATGACAAATTGCCAAGTTGCTCGATCTTTCTTATTAACCACTCGTAGGTTTTGCGCCAATTTGGTAAGGTACGTTTCATTTGTTTATGCTCCGTCCAGGATATTCTCAGCGATCCTGCCGCCAAGGGCACCAGCGATCTCAAACGCTTATATTTTCTTCCTAAAAAATCGCCATGCGCCCACCGACCATGTCTACATCCATAGCAATGGCAATTGTGGAAAGACAAGCGTTTGCATAATGTGTATTTTAGTTCTTTCGATATCCTCTGTCCTTGATATATCGGCTTAAGGTAATACAGGATGAATCTCGCCATGGCTAGTCTTCTCTTGATTTCCTGAGGAACTTCCTCCTTTGTTGCATAATATGAGCTCAAGGAAGTTAAAATAGGATTCATACTTCTTCCACATTTTTTCCATCCACCGTCACCACCTTGTTGCATCTCCTCCGCAGATCATGCTTTGGTTTCTTAATCGTTTGAACGAAGTCCTTAATCTCCCCGCTGCGTAAACTTTGACTCTGTCAATGAGCATTCTGGAGCTTCTTTGCCGTATCTCGCATATGAGTGTTGTCATCATCAAGCATATCTGAGATTGTTATCTTCTCCACCAAGTATGATACACTACCTGGCAAACTTATCGAAGAGCACTTCTTCTCATATGAATATTCGGCGTATATGTTGAAAAGCGTGAGCGGTGGAAAGATACACGCCTTGTACGAACGCCTTAGTCCAATTTCAAAACCATTCACTGTCACCAACGTTTGTTCTCACTGTCGGATGGCTAACTTGGCTGTCATAAGTGAATCGAATTAATTAGTTTATATGTTTTGGAAAACCATTTCTGTCATTATTCGCCGCATAGCTGCTTATGACGCACGCAATCGAAGGCTTTGGAGTACCAATGACAAGATATAGGGCGGATGTTGGAACTCCATGCTTAGGAAATCCTTAAAAGATTATGCCATAACACAAATTAAAGCATTCCAGAAACTGTAGTTTGACATTAGAACAAATTATGATCCTTCATGCAATGCGTAAATTAGCATAAATTAATTCATATAAAATATTATTATTATTAAGGGAAAATTAAAAGCGTTTCTTTTGATAAGTTACATCAAACACAACTAACGATCGTGCAAATTTTCGGCGCGCTCGCGCGATAACACAGCCAAGATCTTTTTGGGGCATCAATGGCCCCCTCCCTACCCGCCCCTCCCCAGTCCTTGACAGCTACCAAAACACCCCATTGACTAGGTTGAGTATATAAATTTTTTACCACAGAGGATAGTAGTAATTTGTGCTCAAAATGTACATTATGCATAAATACATGAAAATGATTTCATTTTTCTGGTACAATTTATGCCATGGTCACACACGTACCCACTAAAATGTCACACACGTGACCCGACATCAAAGAAATATAAATAAATAGATTAAAAAAAGAAATTCAGAAGATGACTCCTATCGCAGTTAGTATTTTTGGTTTAACAGGTCCATAATGCATATTTCACAGCAATAGAGAAATTTTATCACTTTTAAACTCACAGGACAGTTTCAAATGAAAATTGAACTTAAAAAGTCATGCCGTTCTGTGAGGTCACAGCCGAGGTGGTACGAACACTTCTTATGACCTCACCTTGAACATGCATATTGTAAATATTAAAAAATATTTAAACAATGTAGCCAACAAAATATATTAGCAATGATATAAATTTAAATCAGGAATTTTTAAAAATTTTAAGAGTTATAGATCTAAAGTAAGTTTAGGCATTCGTGCTCAACATCGTGGTAAACCAAAGATGTCAAATTGAGCTTGAACGTAGAGGCGTCAAATTGTTTTCAAACTTAGAGGAGAAAACCGGGTTCACAGAAATCTGAGTTTATTAGAGAATACCTAATTCATAAGAAAAACCCGGTTAAACCCGGTTTATTAGAAGAATTGAGTTTATCAATGAAAAACCGAGTTTTTCTGAAAAAAACAAGTTAATCAGAGAAAAACTGGGTTAAACAGAAAAACGCGTTTAACAGAAAAACTGAGTTTATTGGAGAAAAACCGGGTTCATCGGAAATCTGAGTTTATTAGAGAAATACATAATTCATAAAAAACCCGGTTTATTAGAAGAATTGAGTTTATCAATGAAAACCGAGTTTTTCTGAAAAACCAGTTAATGCAGAGAAAATAATGGTTTAGTTAGAAAAATTCTAATAAATTAAGTTTTCATGGCAAAAAGTTTGGGGGTGTGGCTCTTAGGCCCTGGCTCAACGGGTAGGCGCACGGGCGGTTTCTCAAAAGGGAGAAAAAATGTCTTAAGGGATGCATATTATCATAAATTTAAAGGGGTGCTAAATCTACAATGAATTTAGAGGGGTGGCAAATCGATGGTAAACCAAGTGATGTCAAATTGAGCTTGAACGTATAGGCGTCAAATTGTTTTCAAACTTAGAGGGACGCCGTCTCCATCAAAAACTGGGGGGCGCCACCTTAAGCACCAACCTAAGGGCTCCTAATTGACCAGAAAATGAGGTAGGGGAGTTAAATCGGTCTCCAATTTATGGTCGCCAAAATAATAGACTTTAACTGGTAACCTGGATGTTCGAAAAACCTTGCTCTCCCCATGCTCGCCCAGTATTCTATGGAAATTGAGTTTATCAGAAGAAACCCCAGATTTTGAAAAACAAGCTTTACAGAAGAAAAACTTTGTATGTCAGAGAAGCCGAAGGTAGGGGGGGGGCGCCGTAAAGAGGAGGTAAACGGAGAAAGAAAGAGGAATAAAAAAGGAAATGTAATACAGGTGAAAAAGGGGGTAAAAACGGTGGAAAGGTCAAAGAAGAAACAAAGGGGAAAAAAGACAAGAAAAGAGAGAGAGAGACAGAGACATGAAGGGAAAATTTTCTGATAAATTACGTTTTCATGCCCAAAATCACGTAGGCTTTGGCTTATGGGGCCCAGGCTCATCGGGTAGGCGCGCTTGCGGGTGCTCCCATAAAAAGGGGAGGAAACAAGAGAAAAGGGTTGGAAGGACGGAATATGAAAGAGGAAATAAAAATTGATCTGAAACATAGATTGGGGCTCCAGGTCGACCTTAAAGTTATAGAGGCCAAATCGACCTGAAAAATAGGAGTGGTGTCAAATCAAATTTAAATTTGGGATAATTTTAATAAATTAAGTTCTCTTGCGCAAAAAGTTTGGGGGTGTGGGCTCTTAGGCCCTGGCTCAACGGGTAAGCGCACGGGCGGTTTCTCAAAAAAGGAGAAAGAATGTCTAAAGAGTTGGAGGAACGGAAGGGGGAAAGAGGACATAAAAATGAAAAAAAAATAATAATTTAGGGGGTGCCAAATCGACCAGTTACTTAGAGGGGTGCCGTTTTGTCATAAGACAAAGGGGGAAAAGGGGAAACAAGGAATAAAACACAAAACAAAATACGAGAGAGAGAGAGAGGGGGGGGGGGAAGAGAGGAATAAAAAGGGATACAAATGTTATCATAAATTTAAAGGGGTGCTAAATCTACAATGAATTTAGAGGGGTGCCAAATCGATGGTAAACCAAGTGATGTCAAATTGAGCTTGAACGTAGAGGCGTCAAATTGTTTTCAAACTTAGAGGAGAAAAACCGGGTTCATCAGAAAATCTGAGTTTATTAGAGAATACCTTATTCATAAGAAAAACCCGGTTTATTAAAAGAATTCAGTTTATCAATTAAAAACCGAGTTTTTCTGAAAAACCGAGTTTTTCTGAAAAACCGAGTTTTTCTGAAAAACCAAGTTAATCAGAGAAAAACTGGGTTTAACAGAAAAACCGAGTTTGACAGAAAAACTGAGTTTATTGGAGAAAAACCGGGTTCATCGGAAAATCTGAGTTTATTAGAGAATACCTAATTCATAAGAAAAACCCGGTTTATTATAAGAATTGAGTTTATCAATGAAAAACCGAGTTTTTCTGAAAAACCGAGTATTTCTGAAAAACCAAGTTAATCAGAGAAAAACTGGGTTTAACAGAAAAACCGAGTTTAACAGAAAAACTGAGTTTAACAGAGAAAAACCGAGTTTTTTCGGAGAAAAAATGGGTTTAGTTAAAAAATTCTAATAAATTAAGTTTTCATGCGCAAAAAGTTTGGGGGTTTGGGCTCTTAGGCCCTGGCTCAACGGGTAGTCGCACGGGCGGTTTCTCAAAAAAGGAGAAAAAATGTCTTTAAGGGATGGTGTGGGGATACGGGAAGGGGAAAGAAGGACATAAAAGATGATGAAAAAATAAATAATGTAATTTAGGGGAGTTGGTTAAATCGACCAGTTAACTTAAAGAAGGGTGGCCGTTTGTTTGTCATTAGACAAAGGGGGAAAGGGAAACAAGGAATAAACCAACAAACACAATACGAAGAGCAGAGGAGGAGAGAGTAGAAGGGGGGGGGGGAAGAGGGTTTGGGGAAGAGAGGAATAACCGGGGTGGTTGTGTGTGGTCTGGTTTGGTGTTTAAAAGCGGAAGCAAAATGTTATAAATTTAAATTTTTAAGAGGGTGCTAGGAATGCTCACAATGAATTTTAGGGGTGCCAAATCGAGGTGGTAAATCCATTAGTTGATGTCAAACTATATGAAGCTTGAAACGTAGGCGGGCAAATTGTTTTCCGAACATTAAGAGGTAGAAAAAAAAACTGGTCGGGTTCATCAGAAATGTGAGTTAATTAGAGAAATACCTAATTCATAAGAAAAAACCTTTGGTTTATTAGAAGAATTAAGTTTATCAAATGAAAAACCAGAGTTTTTCTGAAACCAAGTAATCAGGTGGCGAAGGAGTAGCAAATTGAAGATTTTGATCACATACGGACGCACGGACGGACGGACGGACGGATGGACGGACGGATGGACGGACACATACACACACATACGTACGGAGCCCGTTTCATAGTCCCCTGCTCGAACTCGTTCGGCGGGGACAAAAATTTATTTTTATTACATTATTGGCTATTGTTTGTGTGTTGAAATCGACCGAGGAAGACATTCACATGAAAAAAAAAAAAAAAAAAATATGTAGACACACCGGACTCGAACCCACGCGAGCCACGGTCTTTTGATAACGAGTCAGACGCCTTACCGATTGAGCTAAAATCCTATGAAGGATTACACGTAAAACGAAAAATTCCAGACGGCAAAAACATTTCAAGTACGGCAAGTTATATAAGTCATGATTCCGGAGTCTGATTTGAAAAAACGTATGATATGTTTAAGAGAATTTCCCTTGCCTACAACCTATCAAAATTTCAGAGAAAATGAAGCAGAAATGACGGAGGGAATGGTCATTTCAGGAGGGCTTGCATGCAGTTTTATGTTTCAACCAAAAGTGCTTCGTAATAGAGATTGCGTGCAAAATGAGCAAAAATAACATGCCTTCATATATTGTCATTTTTGACAATGATGCATTTGTCTAAAGGAAAATTAAAGGTCACGTATCCGAAAGCGTATATCCTCAGCTACAACATATTGAAATTTGGGCGAAAATTGACCAATATTTACAGAGTTAAAATCAAATTAGCATAAATTTTATGACGTCATTTTCAAAAAAACGAAATTTTGAGTTTAGGCGCCATTTTGATGACGTCATAATGTTTATAATGGGTAAACAGCCCATGAAATCATATCTACAACTCATACTGAACATGTTCATTAAAAAAAAATTGGGTGTTCGTGGAATATTTTTCGAGCTATAGCGAATTTTGTAAAGGCATTTTTTTGCCCATATTTGGCCTATGAAGAGGAAATGCGCGCACGCGCGCGGAAAAGTTTGACGGGCTGTAGTTTCCTTATTATCGGTCGTATCAAGTTGAAAATGGTATCAAAATGTTCAGAATTTAATGCTCTATTAGATGGCATAATGAAAAATGGCGATTGAAGGCTGCGTTATAGTGAAACGCGCAATGACGCGCGCGCACCCATGCGTGCGCGCAAAATTTTGAAATGCTGGAAATTGCCTAAAACGTATGTAAACTTGATACTAGGTGATTTAGGGCATTTTGAAATTTTGACGTACGCGTACGCGCACGTCATGACCTTTAGGTGACCTGCGATTATATGCTAAGGTCAAGGGTCATGTGAAGTTTATGTCACGTAAATATTGGTTATTTTCAGTCATTTGTCATGAAGTTATGATTGTTAATGTAATTTTACAAAATGGCGTCTGGATGACGTCATCATAATTTGATGACCTTGAAAAACTTCGATGTACATCTTCATAGTGACATCCATTGATGACATGAAATTGAAAGAAATCGATTTGATAGATTAAGAGATAAAGTGGGAACAAGATATTGGCTATAAAAATAAATAACTAGAATTTTAATTCGTCATGGGGACGAATTAGGTGGTCTGTCTTCCAGTACACGTTCATATAAATTATGTCAAATTTGCAATGATATTGATTGACATTGATTGATATTTATTTACATTGATAATATGATCAATGATAGAATAATAGAATCAAAAAATACGTAAGAGGCGTTATAAAAAGATGAAGCAAGAGGAAATTACACTGATTGTGATTATAATGCGTCAGTACAAAGCAATTAGATATCCTTCAATAGGGTTGTGTACATAAACTACTAAAATTGCATTTGACTAATATAAAGTAAAATTTATTTTATTACATTTGGCTATTGTTTGTGTGTTGAAATCGACCGAGGAAGACATTCACATGAAAAAAAAAAAAAAAATATATGTTAACACACCGGACTCGAACCCACGCGAGCCACGTCTTTATGATTACGGTAGACGCTCTTACGATTGAGCTTAAAATCCTATGAAGGATTACACGTAAAACGAAAAAATTCCAAGATGGCAAAAACATTTCAAGATACGGCCAAGTAATAAGCATGATTCCGAGTCTGATTTTGAAAAAACATATGATATGTTTAAGAGAATTCCTTGCCTACAACCTATCAAAATTTCAGAGAAAATGAAGCAGAAATGACGGAGGAATGGTCATTTCAGGAGGGCTTGCAGTTTTATGTTTCAACAAAATGCTTCGTAATAGAGATTGCGTGCAAATCGAGCCAAAAATGACATGCCTTTATATATTGCCATTTTTGACAATGATGCATTTGTTTAAATGAAAATTAAGGTCACTACCTAAAGCGTATAATTCCTCAGCTACAACATATTGAAATTTGGCGCGAAATCGACCAATATTTACAGCAGTTGAATCAAATTTGCATAAATTTTATGACGTCCATTTTCAAAAAAATGAAATTTTAAGTTTTAGGCGCCATTTTGATGACGTCATCTAATGTTTATAATGGGTAAACAGGCCCATAAATCATAATCTACACTCATACTGAACATTTCATTAAAGGAAAATTGGGTGTTCGTGACATTTTTCGAAGCTATAAGCGAATTTTGCTTAAAGGCATTTTTTGCCCATATTTGGCCTATTTGAAAAGGAGGGGGGGGGAAATGCGCGCCCACGCAGGCGGAAAAGTTTGACGGGCCTGTAGTTTCCTTATTATCGCGTCGTATCAAGTGGAAAAGGTTACAAAATGTCAGAATTTAATGCTCTATTAGATAGGCATAATGAAAAATGGCGATTAAAGGCTGCGTTATAGTAAAACGCGCAATGACGCGCGCGCACCCATGCGCGCGCGCAAAATTTTGAAATGCTGGAAATTACCTGAAACGTATGCAAACTTGATACTAGGTCATTTGGGGCATTTTTCAATTTTGACGTACGCGTACGCGCACGTCATGACCCTTAGGTGACTTTTGGTGATATGCTAAGGTCAAGGGTCATGTGAAGTTTATGTCATGTAAATATGGGTCATTTTCAGTCATTGGTCATGAAGTTATGATTGTTAATGTAATTTTACAAAATGGCGCCTGGATGACGTCATGTTGACCTGATGACCTTGAAAAACTTCGATGCACATCTTCATAGTGACATCCATTGATGACATGAAATTGAAAGAAATCGATTTGATAGATTAAGAGATAGAATGGGAACAAAATATTGGCTATAAAAATAAATAATAATAATAATAATAATAAAGAAAATTCTGACAAAATTAAGAGGTGATCTGTCAAAGACAGACCACCTAATAATAATAATAATAATAAAGAAAATTCTGACAAAATTAAGAGGTGATCTGTCAAAGACAGACCACCTAATCAGCAAATAACAACAATTAATTGTGTATGTTTTCCAATTAAATATAATTCATTATTTTAAAAATATTTGATGCCCTAATTATAAAAAATACTGCAGCACTTCCTGAGTTAAAAGTAGCATTATAAAAAAATAAAAAAACGTTTGAAAGTGCAACGTTTTCAGACTGATATGTATATAAAACAAAAAAAAAAATTGGCTCCGAATAATATGTGATATAAGCTCTAAAATCGCGTTCGTAAACAAAAAAAAAAACAAAAAAAAAAGGGGGCTTCATATAATATTTACATTGTAAACATCGTAGCGTGAGTAGCATTTACATTTTATTTCATTACCTCTCTGTTGCCCTTCAACCCTTTTTTGGTCTTTAAATTACTTCCCCTTGTTTCCCTCCCTCCCTCCCTCTTTCACCCCTTTATTTTGCCTTTTAGACGTCCCTTTTGCCTACCCCATAGAAGGGGGGGGCGTGGCCTCGTGCCCCCAAGATACCCCTGGTTATGCTTCTGTTTCATCCACGCAATTCGTATATCCCGACATTATTTTTTTTCGGACATCCTGTACTAATACTTGTCTATATGGTCACAAGGTGGCGCTGTTAAATATAACGCACCATGAAGCAATGTCGGACTCGTGGGTCTACTTCATGTAATGTCGGTCTCGTTGGCTATATTGCTCTACTGTCGGTGTCGTGGGTCAAATTATTGTGATGTCGGTCTCGTTTGTCATATCATGGTAGTGTCGGTATCGTGCACCTGTTTGATCTAGTGTCGGTCTAGTGGGTATGTTTTTGCTAGCGTCGGTCAAATAAACATTTTTTGTCTAGTGTCGGACTAATGGGCTGTCGGTCTCGTGGGTGTCGGTGTAATGGGATGACCCCGTTTAATTAATACTAAACCCCATTAAATCCCCAGGGCCTGAGGTAGAGTGCAAACAATAGAGTAATCAGGGGGCTGATAAAGTAATAAATGGGTCTGAGGATTATGGCTGATTACCCATTGGATTAATGCGTCTAGTCACAAAGCAGGACTGGCAGAGTGGCACTGTTGTGATTTATCTCTTATACCATTCTATGTATATGTAGGCCTGTGAGGACCTTTTACTGGTGTTTGAATGATGCTGGGCAGTATATAATGTTATAAAGGATTAAAGAAGGATTAATTGAGCCTAATCCACACATTAGCACTCTATTTGCACCTCCTTTGTTTGTAATGTTTGGCAGGTAAACCAAAGGGGTATAATACCTTCTTGGGTTAACATTCTATATCTTGGAAAGATAACATTTGTGTACCTAGGCCTAAATGTAAGCTAATGATGGTTCAGTGAGGACACTCTACACCATCTCATTTTAATAATCAAGAATTGTTTCTAAAATTCAATCTCTACTTCCGGTAGGTTTAAAAGATGAACAGTTAAATAAAAACACAGCATTACGTGTTCTCTTTGCGTGGGACTGACTCATGATGCCTGGAAACGGGTCCCTCTCAAGCTTCTAAATCAAACATCAATTTAGGAAATAAACACTACTGGGTATCCAAGTACTGTTGCAAGTCCCCAACAGTCATTCATACCAACTGTCTCCAAGTTTCAAGTGTCCAGTCAGTCTGATTATCGACTGGCCATGTTTGACCGATCCACAATGATTCCCTTTCTCTCCACAAACTCCTTGTTTGAACTATACAGTGACCAGTTTCAATTTTCCAAGTAAATCAAGAGAATGAATGAATGAATAAGAAAGTTGATTTAAACAATGCGCTAGTGTGTTTTCTGAACTTGACTGCCTATTTTGGGAATCGTCATCACTGAAATCGGCCCGCAACAATGGGATTAAGAGAGTTTGTCCAATTCATGACGTCTTCAGTTATTGAAACGATCTTACTTCACAATGGTGTTCATTCTTACCAGTTCTTCATTTAGAATGACCAGAAACCAGCTATTCATAGAATAGTCCAAGAAAGGAAATGTCGCTGTTTATATAATGGGAAGTTCTAAGTGCATTTTGAAGTAGTATTTCTTCAGCATCCTTCCTTGTTTATCTTGTTAAGAAGGGGAAAACATTGTCAATTTTTTTTCCTTCAAAAATCAACACAAACATCAAGTTTACATATCTTTCAATCATACCATTTTCTCAGTCTCCCCATTCGCCTATTGATTGTTTACTTGAGCTGCAAGTACACTGCTTCAGGATTACTTCAATTTTAGACTTTGGTTTATATTTTTAGAGTGTATGAGAATTTATTTTATCTTGACCCTTTTGACCTGACAAACACACAACTCACCATGCGATTTGAAAACAACTACTCTGCCAGCAAACAAGCAAACTTTTATAGAGAAATCAGAAATCACATCCATCATGCGGGAGATTAAATCTCCAATCTTGTTTGATTTTGGGTATTCAGTCTCTCTGCGGGTGCCCAGAAACGGGGCAAAAGGACCTCTCATGTTGGAGAACTAGGAAAACAGATTAACCAGTGCCCTATGCAGTCAATCAATATTGAGTTTGCAAAATGGGAACAAACAGTATTAAACTGATATGACTGATTTGGAAGCTGATTATGACTTTAACCAATGCTTGGGTTCTTTTATGAAGTTGATTTTTAAAAACACTTTTGGAGACACCTCTGTTCCTGGGGACTGTCCTGATGAGTAGGGGGAGGGGCATGTTGGTCAATAAATTGTCTATATGAGCTGGAAGCTAATAAACCCATGATTTTGTGTGTGGTGAGTAAGTGAATCCATGATTGGCTGATTGCAAGAAAGCTGCTAAGCTGTGGATGGTCCTCCACAACCAACTAAACACTCTGCTCTCTCAGGTCTTCATAGTAGATCCATGTTTCTGTGCCATAAAGAGTTGCATGTACCATCAATTGCAAGTTTGAAGCAACTATTCTGATTGGTTCACAGTGAGACTTTTATGCAAGAAGTGCATGGTACAAGGCTCCTGATTGGTTACTGGATCCATGTTTCAGGTCTCCATCTAGATCCATGGTCAGGTTCAAGGGGAGTTCATGTCTGTCAGACAGCTTGTAAAAATTAGCCAGCTAGGCTTCGCTCTCCTGCTTCAAATTAGTCCAGAAGCTACAAGTTTATTCTACATCGTCCTGTCCGATGAAGCCACTGTGCTTCAAGGGCTGCAAACTTGACAAGCAATCTTTGTGTAGGTTTATATAAATCCAAAATGTCTTTAATGCACTCTTTGCTGCAGTTACAAACTTGATTTTAAAAATGGATGTATGTTAATATTTATGTCCTCTCTAACATTACTTCGAATTGTTTTGCTTCACTTTATTTACAACTTCTATAATTAACTCTTCTTTCTTTGTTTTTGTTTTTATTTACAGGACACCAGTGGATTGAGTGTAACATCTGAGAGGGTGAAGCAAGCAGCTATTTTATTCTCCAATAACTCTTGATACCAAAGAAATCTCAAGATGCTGCTGCCTTCCTGCGTGAGATGCTGGCTAACTTCAGTCACCATCTGTATCCTACATGTATTCTCTAACACACATGCATCTAGCACATGGAGGGATGCAGAACCAAATCTTATATCACAAGACAGCTTTTTAGGTGAGTTTTCTTCAGAGTTTTCTTTTAAAAAATATACTTTTGGTTTTCTTTCATTCTTGCTTTCCCAAAATAGTGATGCTTTATCCTTTCTTTATTTCTGGATTCAATTCTCTTTCTTATCTTTCTCTTTCCCCCTTTCCCTCTTTTCTTTACTTTTTTCTTACCCAAGATGCATGTCTATATTTGTGTCTTACTCTTAGTCTAAAAGGGTTGGATAAAACGATAAATATGTCACTGAGGTGTCATTTGGGAATATTTAAACCTTTTTATAGCTTAATTAGCATCCCAATTAAATTAAAACGGACTATTAAAATCTTGTGATATCAGATTATTTCTATTCCGCCGCTCCTTTGGTCCGTTTAAAGCGCTTTAGTTCAGAGTAATAGAAAGTAATCGTACATGTTAGCGTTGCTCCCGTACCACATTGTTTAGGTGGGTTGCCTGAAGGAAATAAAGTAAGCTGCTAATACGAGATTTAGTTAATACCAGAACCCATTCACACCGGCCTATTGAGGGCTCCCTATGCTTTGAAAGAAGAAGGAAAGAGGGAAGGGGATATAAAAATGGGTTTTTGTTGAACTGAAAGGGTTTTCTCCCCCTCCCAGTGGAAAGCAATATCCTCTTACTATTGACACAGGAGTGAAACATGTTCTATGGAATGAGTGATGAGAGAGAACGAGCTGAAGAGCAAACATGCACCTGTTTTCTGAAACCGCTAGTTACCTGCACGTACCTTGTTGTAGGGTTATTTCGGTAGCATTCCCTTACATAGGATTATGTATCGTTCACCACGGAGCGACGGATGGAGCTATAGATGTTCTGTAATTTAGAAACATTACCTCATTTTTTTAAAGAGGTGAAGAGGGGGAAGGGAGGGGAACCATTTCAAATTTGAATTCATTAAAATGCTTATGGTTTTAAAGTGAACTTTCTATGGCTTAATACACTACTCAAAAAAAGTTAAGGACCACTTTTTAAAATGTATATAATTTTTTTATACAAGGTGTTTTATTTCTGGAAATACCTCAGTACAACTGTCCTGAATGTCCTTAAACACGCTGTAATCAATTTCACGCATGGGTGGTTTCAGTTGTTGCACAGTGTCTCTCGCATCAATGCACATCCTGAAAAGTGGGTTCACAGGGGTATCAACTATCGACATGAAGCAGTAAAAGCGAATGTCTGAGTGTCTTTCAGGCAGCTTAGTGTCGCGTAGGACATCCTCCTGCAGCAATAACGGCTTCACAGCGCTGTCTCATGGAGCTAATGAGGTGATTAATGTCTCTGACGACCAGTGCATCCCATGCAGACTCCAGAGCCACACCCAGCTGCCGCAGTCCAAATGGATGGGCTTCGAGCTGCTGGATACTTCTCCCCATCATGTCGCAGACGTGCTCTATCTGGTTCAAGTCCGGAGACCTCGCTGGCCACTCCATAGTCGCTCACCATTCAATGGCCTACAGGGAATTGGTCAGCAACCCTAGCTCGGTGGGGACGGGCATGGTCATCCATACCTAAAGATGAATAATGCTTTTTGGAACCAACTTTTGTACATTTACAAATGGGTCACTTTGCAGGATATGTGCAATGATGCGAGAGACATATGCAACCATATGAAACAGAAGATTGATTTACAGGCTGTTTGGAGTGGATTAGTGACAGCTGGATCTTGGCATTAGTTTCTGTTGTCAGGAAGTGGTTTATATCCTTCTACAATCAACAACTTCTCCTGACAAGCAATGCCTAAGATACAGCTTCCCTGAATACCATCAAAACACACTGTAATAATAATTGGTTCAGTTGTTGCATGATGTCTCCACATCATTGCATATCTAAAACGCGAGGCCCATTGTGAAGTGGTAGAAAAGTGGTTAAAAGCATTATCCTGTCTGTTTAGTCTTAAACAATGCAAACATAATTAGGCTGACAACAGTAACGTCAGGATAACAGGTGTCATGAATATCCTCAAAACAAATGAATATCAATTTCAAACATGCAGTTCTTGTCATGATGTTTATCATCACATTCAATGTCAGTGGGTCCGGTATAAAGTGGCTTCAGCATTTCTGTCTTTACATTCCCAACTGCTACAACAGCAATGCCAAGACACACTAGTGAAACAGATGTAGGCCGATCCCTAGGATGCCTCGTAGCTGGCTCAGTAGCAAGAGTTATAGGCCAGAGTGATGGGGTGTACACAGTGTCATAGCCCGAGCAAGTAAAGACAACTGAAGACAGGGCTATACTTCTGAGACCCGTAGGTGGCCGACCAGTTTCAAAACCCTGAGATGATCGCTATTGACGATTCAGTTCCGCATCGCGCTTCACATGGCAAGCCGCTCAATATGACTT
>CALNVZ010003001.1:39350-87458 GCA_940671915.1 Paracentrotus lividus
ATACCTGTTGCTTGCCGCGTGCTTGACTGCTCACAGATAACGCCGTGTAAACAATAGACCCGAAGAACCAGTGCAACAAATAAACTTCACATCCAACATCAGTTCAGAGCATAATTAATGCGCATCTATTATCGTTGAATCTCATGAGCATTGCATCATATTCAACTCAATTAAGCATAATTAATTTGCATCTATTTGAGTTGGAACTCGTAGCGACTCGTGAACATCGTGAGCAGCGACTCGTGAGCAACCTGGTGAGCAGTGACTCGTGAGCAAGTGACTCGTGAGCAGCGACTCGTGAGCAGCGACTCGTGAGCAGCGACTCGTGAGCAGCACTCGTGAGAGACTCGTGAGCAGGCGCTCGTGAGCATTGACTGTGAGCAGTGACTCGTGAGCGACTCGTGAGCGCTAAGCGATCTCGTGAGCAATATTAGCATGACGTGGCAGTGACTCTGTGAGCAGTGACTCGTGAGCAGTGACTCGTGAGCAGCACTCGTGAGCGACTCGTGAGCAGCACATCCAACATCAGTTCAGAGCATAAATTAATGCGCATCTATTATCAGTTGAATCTATGAGCATATGCATCATATCAACGTCAATTCAGAGCATACATTAATTTGCATCTATTTGAGTTGAACAGATACTCGTGAGCAGTGACTCGTGAGCAGCGACTCGTGAGCACTGGCAGATGTTCCAGTATCAGTGTTTCGTGCTGCCAAATCCCACACGCTGCCACCATTTGTAGCGTTTTAGGGTCGATCTGTACTTATGGAGGCAACAATCAGGTGATCTGGCGGGTGATAAGAAGACATGACCATTTGGTTTACTCAGTTTACTGAAGAAATGGTCATGTGCTCTCGGAGGTTATCACATTAGCTGGCTCGTCAAACTGATTGTACGTGTATGAATGGATAAACCTGTTCTCAGTATAGTGAAGGAACGGACATGTGCTCCAGGACCTAGCTCACTCATGAGTAGCCTATTGCTCATGAGCAAGTCGCGAGTAATTCAAGCTGAGCAAGAATTCGAAGTTCAAGAGAGAGCATGAGCAGAGGAATGGGTAGGACTGCAGTAGACATGGAGAGCAAGCTGAGTAGACTGCAAGAAGAACTTAATCGTTCAAGGATGGAGAATGAGCTACTCATGTGGGAAACGAAGCAAGCTGAAGCCAAGTTGGAAAGACTACAGGGTACAGGAGCTGACATGAATCAGAAAGGGCTTGAAGAAAGTGAAACTCCACGACGATCTGGAAGAAGCGTGTGTGAGTCACAATATCAGACTGAAGATTCAGAGGTCCGGTTCAAGGTGCCAAGAGTCAGAACTGAACTTCATAAGGAGACTTTGGGATACATGACTCAAGAGCTCACTGCTAATGAGCAAACATTCCCTGCATTCTACTCACAAGAGCCACTCGTTCCCTACCAGATGTCTACACCATTCAATCCAAGTACAGTGAGTCCACTGCTCATGAGAGAGATGCCAACAGAGTTGCTCACCAACAAAGAGCATGTCCGGAGAATGGATGCTTATGAATCTCGCAATGCGATGAACATAGCTCCGGGGACATATGGACATAAAAGTGTTGGAAGGCAGAGAGTAACACCGGCTTCGGAGTATCAAAGGAACTTCCATGCTCACCATGAGCGACCATTGATGACACCGGATCGATACAATGGCAAGATTGCTTGGAGAGAATATCAGCAACATTTTGAAGCATGTAGAGAAGTAAATGGCTGGGATGAGTCACAATCAGCAGGATCAGCCATTTTCCTAATAACTAGTCTACAGGGCAATGCTCTCAGATGTGTCAGCGATTTGACTCCTGATAGAAAGCAATGCTATCCAGAGTTGCTGAGATTGCTCAGTCGACGTTTCGACACAGGACAACAAGCAGAGAATTTCTTGGCTGAGTTGCATCATAGGAGACAGGGGCCAAGAGAAACGTCAGAATTGGGACTTGAGATTCATGAGCTTGCAATCAGAGGTTATCCAGATATTCCGGCACCCTCAAGAGATAGATTGGAGAGGAATCATTTCATTGATTCAGTGGAGAGCGTGGAGAGCCAATCGATAAGGGAAGGAATTTACAGAGCTCGACCATCATCCCTGGATGAAGCGATACAAGCTGCTATTGAAACAGAGAATTTTGAGAAGATCGAGATGCAGAGGCAAAGTGAGCATATGAGGCCTATACGCGATTCTCGAGGGCACTCAATCAAGACACCGATCATCGCTTACAGCAGATGGAGAGCATCTTGGTCCAGCGATCGCGACAAATGGAGGATATCTTGATCCAGCAAACGGAGCAGATGGAGACCTTGGCAAAGACTATAATGAATGCAAGTTTATCTGAAATGAAGAAGGGAAACGAAGAGCAGCTAACCGGAGGATCCACGGCCATGCTGGAGAGAACCCAGGATCCATAATAATCAAATGACACTCTAGAGCAGGTTGAGTGTAGAAGTCACATTGGAGACTCGTTCATTGCGAGTGTCAAAGTCACCGAGAGCAGACAGATACCAGCTGGACATGAAGCCATCATATCTGGTGAAATTGCAAAGAGGAAGGAAAACCTAAATGGACCTGCCCTTATTGAGCCAATAGAGAGAGGTGTGGAGCGAAGTGTAGCATCAAAAGGACTTGTCCTAGGTCGGACTTTGGTTGATGCGGATACTAATGTCGTCCCATTTATAGTTTTGGATCCTGGAGAAGCAGATTCTGAGTTACCAGAAGGTGTGTTGGAGGGATTGTTCATGGCAGCTGGAGTGGAAGATGCACTAAGTGAGAACATTGGCAATAAACAGGCAGGTCCACCAAAATATCGGCAATGTGAAAGTGAAGGAGAAGTAACCACGGATACTAGTGTCCTGATTGATCCTACAGTGTCTCCTGCTAAGGATGAATGTAGCATCAGCAATCAGGGGTATCTCATCTCAACCTTCGCTAACACTTACTGAGTTGAGACAAGGACAACTGCAAGACGACACTCTCAATATGACAAGTACTACACCTAAAGAGTCGACAGGAGAAAGCCCCAATATGATGTCGGACAAGGAGTCAAAGATTCCAGTGGACCTGATGACACCATCCCTTCATGACGAGGAACCATCGAGCGATGACTACCATGCCATGAAACTACGGGATCGGACGAAGAGAGGGATAGGATAATTAATTTAACTCGAAACTGCTTTGATTTCACGTTTCATGAGATGTATTTTTGTTTTGAGTGAACTCTGGGAATGCTCTTTCTTTTGTTACCTTTCCATTCTCTTCTCTGATGCTCCTTCTCCTATCTCGTATCTTCCTACTACTTTCTTCCTATTTCTCTGAGTTTCACTTCGGTATTTATGATCATGTGGTTTTTTGTTTTTTTGTATTATAATGCACAGTACCTTCTGATTTTCACATACAACTGAAAATAAGAAAACATTCATTTTATCTTTGAGGCCAAAATATTAAGAAGCCTAATTTTCATGCAATTTAGTTCAATATATGCTTTTATACCAAAAAGTTTCTTAAATTGTAGCTAATGTTTCCTTATGTTTATATGGATACTTGTGTATGTTATTTTGTTATATTTTAACGCGTTATGATTATGTTTTGAATATGTTATACCTTGTATCTCGCAATTTTGTCATTCAGTTTTTATAGTTGTTTTAAAACAGGGATGTTTTAATGTTAGTGGGGGGTCATGTGACAAAATAGGCCTCGAGAGGGCGTTATCAGCTTTACTAGGATATTTGGTAGGGCCTGGCTGTTGGGTCAGTGGGGTATAAAAGGACCTGTTGGGTGGTGGCCATTTTAGTTTGTGTTCCAGTTCCAGCCAAGGGAGGTTCTCCTCCCTTGTTTATCCAGTTTATTGTGTGTATATTCAAGCAGTTTATTGCTCACTGCTCATTGCTCATTAAACTGTGCTCACCATGTATTGTTTGTGATCATCATTGTTTATGAACATGTGCTGTTCATTGTGATTTGGAGATCTATATTAAAAGACAAGTTCAAGGTATGATTGATTTACAAACTGTATCTTATTTTGCTGTATATTATCCGTAGATCGAGTGTAGCTAAGCCGATTGTTTGATTGCTCCTGGTGATGCTTGTTGGACAATAGACCGACACGAAAGCCGTGAGGGAAAGTCGTAAGGGATAGTGCAGCGAGCGAGTGAGCGTGCATGTTGTTTGGTGTTCTGTTGTTTTCGATGTGTGCCAAATAAGCCCTATACTTTGGCTGAGAGATTGATTGCTGTGCTATAATGATTGTTGCTCCATAACTCACAATGACCGCTCGGGAGCGATGGGAGTTAACTCATAAGAACAGATCAGACCCTAAAACGCTACAATACATACATGTACATAGCAAAATGCCGCAAAACTGCAAAATGGTCACTATCGGTCAAACTGGCCTCTATGACCAGGGCTGTCCAAAAGTTTAAGGAAAATGGTATGGAGTTATTGTTTTAGACCCAAGGAAGTTTTTAAAAATGGTTTTGAGATGGGAAAACCATCACTTGGATGACTCTGATGGTCATTTTGGTCTCTTTTTTTTGGCCCCCAAAATGATAAAAATGTCATTTTTTGGCCGAAATTGACCAAAACGACCCCTTTACCAAAATGAACCACAGAGTCAATAAAACCACTTTTTCTAGAATCAGCGTGCATTTTTACATCAGATAGGTTGTAAAAATCCCATTTTTTGGCAAACATGATAGAAATAAATTAACCTTGCCATGACGAACGCAGTCCGTTTGAGGACTGTATACTCCTACTTGCAACTATATTAGTTCTCTTTTCCAAGTGTGACCAGGGACGTGAGAGGAGACCCTGGTGTGAAAACACCTCAACCAGATATCTATCTAAAAAACATTTGTTCCTTGACCTCGGCCCAAACAGTGGTCACCCAAGGTCACAGCTGGGGGGCCAATATTTTTTACATTAAACGATCAAGATGTCTGTATCGATACATTTTTATTAGTTTTTTATTTTTGTACTTTCCTTTTTTCGAGGTCGATTTTCTTCGTTTGAAATTGAAAACGTATTAACATTTGATTTCTAAATATAATATGCCTGTGAAAACTTGAAATATATCAAATACAATCGTTTTATTTTAAACCTGGTGTATAGTTTTGGTAACAAAAAAAAAAAATCGGCATAAAACCGATTAAATATAGTCTCATGTTGTTCACACTGCACTAAAAGACATGTGTGAGAGATTTTGTGATATTCCTTTCACGATTTCCGGTGAATTTCAGTGAAATGTTTGAATCCAAACACAATTAGTAACGGTTTTTGATACCTTTGCTTGGTTGTCCAGTCCCCCGAACTCCTCGCATGAATGGAGCGCGTATCAGGAAATCTCCCCCGGAGGACAACTTCCCCGGGGACAACTCCCGGAGGACAGCTTCCCCAGAGGACAACTCCCCCGGAGGACAACTCCCCCGGAGGACAACATCCCCCGCAGGACAACTCCCCCGCAGGACATTACCCGGAGGACAGGTCTCCCGGAGGACAACTCCCCGGAGGGCATCTCCCCCGATGAAAACTCCCCGGAGGACAAGTCCCACAGAGGAATATCCCCTAAGTACAACTCCCCCGGAGGACAACTCCCCTGGAGGACAACTCCCCCGGGGACAACTCCCCTGGAGGACAACTCCCCTGGAGGACGACTCCCCTGCAGCACAACTACCCCGCAGGACAAGTCCTCCGGAGGACAACTCAACCATTCCGGAGAACAGATCCACATGCACTCGTTAATTTTTGTCATTTGCGATTTTTTTTTTTTTTTTTTTTTTTTATTTATTTATTTTTTTTTTTTTTTTTAAACCGAAATACCATTCATGGAAATACAAAATCTTTGGCAATTTTTGTTTTTTCCGGCGAAGGGTGTTAAAGTTTGGCAGCTGTAGAGGCGTACTGCTATTAAAACCGAATTTTATCGTCAAAAGAGAGAGAGAGATATTCACTTCAATCTTAAATCACCATAGGAAGATGATCTGATTAGATTTTAGAGTATGTAGGTCAATGGTCAGGCCCGTAACTAGGATTTTTGCGGGGGTTCGAATCTGAAAAAAAATGACTTTGAAGGATGATTCTTGAGCGCAAAGCGCGAGCCGGAATTTTTGACTAAAAATGACCCGAAGCAGTATATTTTTACTTTTATGGTTCTATTTTGTTGTTGTTATTCTTTTACAAACGGTGACGATCATCTTTCTTTCAGCCAGAAAAAAAAAAAGAAAAGAAAGAAAAAAGAAAGAGAAAAAGAAAAGAAAGAAAAAAGGATTTTCAAGCGCGAATCGTTAAGTGGAAAATGTTATATCACACCTCTTCAATTATACAAAAATACATGTACATAATTTGATACAAGGGTTTTTTTTTTTGTTGGTTTTTTTGGCTTGTTTCAGCAAATTTTTTAGAATTATAAATGTTTTCATCGGATATGTTGACAGAAATACTGAAAAATTGGTTGATATACCAAGATGTTTTAATTTTCATCTACTTCTGGAGATATTTTCATACCAACACTAGTTGCAATAACACCCTCTGATGATAGCGATGACACGGCATGAATGTAAAGCTGTGCAAGTGCATACTTATGAACACACACCATTCAGATATAACAATTGTGTGTAAAATCTTAAACCCAATGACTATGATTGTATTACATTATTCCTTGAAAAATGACAAAACAAGTGATGATGTTGGAATTGAGTTTTGTGAATTTCTTTTTTGATAAATAAAAATTGTGTTCTCGTTTAAACTTTTTGCGCCCATTCTAATTTGTTTAGGGTGTGATTAATTATTAATTAAAGCTTAATTATCGTGGCTCACCCCCCCCCCCCTTGCTGAAGTCGACTAGAGATATGTAGGCCAACTCGCCCTTCGTGCTCTTTTCTACTCCTGTAGCTTCATATTTAAGTTCCCCATGTAGCATCCTTCCTTTTTTCAACATTTCTTTTATTTCTTGCATTTTCATTAATTTTCCTTTTCTGAGGGTCACATTTCGTTGGGGTACCTCTGAATCTGCCAAACCTAACAACCTTTTGAGGGAAAGAGTAGCCCTTCATATATTGGAAGGGGTGGTTCCAATGGATGATTAGCAATTAAACAACCATTCACATCCTCGCTTGTCATTACAGAAGGGTTACTCCATGCAAAAAGTAATGCAATAATTGTAACAGAAAGAAAAACCAAGGGGTTGGCATAAAATCAATAGTTAGAAAGCATTTAAAGTGAGGGGAGATATCATCCGCGGAGTTGTCCTTGGGGGGACCTATACTCCGGGGGAGATGTCCTCCGGGGGAGGTGTCCTCCGGGGGAGTTGTCCTCCAGGGGAGTTGTCCTGCGGGGGAGATGTCCTCCGGGGGAGCTGTCCTCCGGGGGAGTTGTCCTCCGGGGGAGCTGTCCTCCGGGAGTTGTCCTCGGGGGAGTTGTCCTCCGGGGGAGATGTCCTAGAACCATGGAGCGAAGGGGTCTGTGTGTATCACCCACACAAAAGAATTCCCATTGGTTTTCCATGTGAACGCCTAGCGCACACAAAGATGTGTCGGATCCCCGACTTATCTTTTTTATACTATAATATCGTAAAATAAAGACATTAAAACGAGATTCCATGTAATATAACTTTCTTTGTTACAGTTTTAGGATTCAGTCTTTCATATTATCTAACTGTGAATCCAAATTAAAATTTTCCTTCTCCCAACACTATACACCAGCTTTAAAGGGCCTACTCATAGGCAGAGCTACTATTACGTAACATCCAGCTGTTGTTTATCATTAACCCCTGGCTCAACGCTCAAGCTGGCCTGTGGAGTTGTAAAGTTTGATAACAGGGATTATCTGGCCATGCAGGGTCGATAGTGCTTGGAAATAGTTTCAAACGAGGTTTTTTTTTTTTATAAGGGGGTATGGGACCTGAATACGGATGGTCAGATCAGGTCTGCTTGCAAACGAGGGGTTGACGTAATGGACCACAAGTTTAATACCAAAATGGTCATTTTTTGACAAAAATTTGCCAAAATGGCCAAAGTGTCATGGGTACGGTCAGTAAGACTCACATTTTTGGAATCAGCGCAAAATTTTACCCTAGATAGGACCTTCAAACCTTCCCCAGCAAATATTCTGATTAAAGGCCCTTGGCTCCTAGGGTATATTTAACGAAAGTCCTACCAGTCTCAGTCTCGATTTGTAAATATACATGTCCATCTGAGATATGTTGAGTATAGCTTATTTATTTCTGACATATTATTAACTGGGTCCCAAGTACCTTGATAAAGCAGGTGTAGACTGTATATCAACTTTTTTTTTTACATTTCATATTCTCCTTTAAACTGGATATTAATTATCTATCATATAATACATTTTCATGCAATAGAGTTAATGAACACTTGCAACATTCGTAGAAATACACAATATTCCAATCAAGGCTATGTGACTATGTGTACAATTCTGGGATTATTCAACTAGATGTACATTGTACTCATTAAGATGGAAACAAACTCACCAACACCTAGAACAATACAACCTCCATTTTTGTGGTTCAACACTTTCATCTTGTTCTACAATGATGCCACTTGCAATAGTTTAATTGGACGCTTTATAAATGCGTTGCTGCTATTATGATTATGCTGCTATTATGCTTATGCAACAATGTAACAATGAGTATTTCATTTACCCAAAAGTAACTTGTGGGAATCTAATCGAACTATGTGTCATTATTACTACACATCTGCTTGATACTTTAAAAGATTGTTTATTCTATTTCTGTTCAAATATTTCAATTATTATATAGGCCTACATGATATAATTGTGATATTGGATACAGATTCAATGCTGTACATGGACACTGTGATTATAAGAAACTGGAAAACTAAAATTAAATTACAATATAGGCCTACTATTAAAGTATTTTGTGAAAGAATACTTCAGAAGAGAAAAACATGAAAAGTGATCATTGTGTGTAATGCAAGTGTCCAAGATTTGGGGAGGAGGGGGGGGGTGGGCTTCTAATGTTATCAAATCTGATCATCCAGATCCATCTCTTCTTCATCAGCTACAATATCTGATGCAATGTTTGTACAATCTAAGCAAGAACACATTTCAGTACATGGTAGATTATTGTGAAGGCAAGAGCATCGGCCTTGTTTACATTGGGATTTCTTGCAAGCACAGTGTGCCAACTCCATAACACTAACTGGTGCAGGAGGTAGTGACATCCAGTCAATGATGACGGCACCATCCTCAGCTTTCCATCCATTATTTTCTGGGGATGGTACATTCGGTTTACGCTCCAGACAACTTTTGTGGATGGCAGCTTGGTAGTTGGCACGCTGTATGTGCTTGTGAAGGGAGACCTCATTAGGAGGCAAACTCCTTTCACCACAGCTCCCCCTTTTAACAATGTACACCTTGCTTTTTAACATCTCTGCATCCTTTTTGTCCATAGAGATCACAGGTGTATGCCTCTATGTTCTCATACAGGGTCTGGGGTAGTGTAAAGGATGCTCCCAGTTTTTGAAATGTGGACTGGTGCCCCTTTTTGGACATCATTAATTTCAGGGCTTTTACCTTCCCCATGCCATGGAAGGCACTCACTGTGTCACACCCAGTGAAACAATGAAATCCAACAAGGGCACTGCATGTTTCTTTGCCAAAATGGTCAAGATATGATTGATGATGATTGTGCGCATTCTGTTGCCACTACCTGCACGAAAATACATATGCGCATCAATATACTTGCAGAAGGCAACACACAAGACAAATACGTTAGTATCAGGACTATTAATCACTACATGACTACTGCTACTTGCAGCATGTAGGCTGTGCAATAAAAGTCTTGTGTCTGCCTCCTCTTGATTGTAGAATAGTGAAGGTATAGGCTCAACTTCAGCAAGAGTTCTGCTGTCATTGAGTCTGATGGTATGACATTCTTCACCATATCCAACAAGAACCGTCACATCATCAATCATACTCTTCGCAGATTGGCACCAACTTTCAAAGAGAAATTGCAGCAAATTCTCTTCGTTTTCCCCAGATGACAAAAACTTTGTCCATTGTTTTTTTGTTTTTTTTTTTGCTCGTTTGAGAAGATCTTTGTAATTTGGGAGCCCCCAACAGCACGTCGACCTCGCTCAGCATTCTTGATGCTTTTTGACTTGTACCTGTCAGGTACAAAGTGGACAATTTTAGACTTGTTCATTTTTGCGTGGTTCACAATGGACTTCAATACTTGGTCAGCTAATTGCCCAAATGTTGCCTGAGGTTTAATGATACAAATAAGTGCCATTGCATCCCACACCCATGTTGAACCAAATGGAATCTCCTTTATGGTTGGGGAGGGCTAAACAGTTTCCTCCAAGTAGTTCATGAGCTTAGCCTTGTTGGTCTTGACAAGTGAACCATCATGATTGGACAGGGGTGCAGGCAATGGACCCAATGTATGGACAAGCATTTCTTGGAGATTTACCTTTCACACTGTACCAACAACGATCAGACGTGCAAACAAATTTCTGTCAGCTCTCAATGCTATTTCTCGCCCCTTTACCTTAGTAACTGTTGACTTTGCTGTATCCTTAAAGGTTTTCAGTTTCATTTTTTTCATGGGGTCATGGAAGCCAACATCTTGAGATTGTAGATGCGTCTGACAAAATTTAACAAATGCCTCTTCCCCTTTCTCATAAGCCTCTCGCAAGTCTTCAACAAAAGGTCTTGAAGCGACTTGTCCCGATGTTATATGATAGAGTTTGTCACTTTCGAGTGAAGGATCGAAGGGGTTGACCATATTTTGTATAGTGTCCATAATGTTTCGCACATCCCTCTCATCTCGGTCTATCCGTGCCTTGTCCAGGTCAATACCTGATCGTGCTGATGTGTCACGGCCAGCCACTTGTTGGCACCCACGAGTAATAGCAGCTCTCTCATGTTGTGACAAGGTCCACCTATATACAGCCTTTGTTGGTGGTAAACCCTGTCAACTCTCCCTTGGTCTTGGAGTCTCGATTAGCTGTTTGCTCGATCAATCGATCACAGGCAACTTGGGAAAACCCATGATTCTGTTGTCGCTGTGCAACAAATTTCCCTGCCAATAACTGGGCATGAATGTCAGGATGGCTCTCTTTAAGAGCACACATTTCGAGCCAATATGCTGATAGGTATCTTGCATAATTAACTCGGTCATATGAGAAGAACTAAGGGAGGATTGATCGTGTTGAGGAAAGATGCAAGTTCCAATTACCTTCTCTCGTTGCTCTGACGAATTGAAGCAGGTCTTCAACCATGTCGATGTATGAGCTCCAAAACTGAAATGTCTCATGTGTTCTATTGTCTGTGACAAATGTGTCATGGCCACTGATAAGCTTATGATATTCTTCCGTGTTCATCATGCATCTTTGGAAGGAAATGCTGCCTGCATGTCCATAGCAAGCTGCTGGGCTTTAGTATGGTCTTCTTCAGAAAGAGTATTGAAGTAGGCCTGCCATCGTAATCGATGAAATGCCTCACAAACAAGCTTGTGAGTTCGTATAGGGTACATGCAGGTAATATGGGCCAGCAGGTAATATGGGCCACCTGAAGCAAATCATGTCGTGACCGTCGACAGGTGACCGGTGACCAGTGTGAGCACCATAATGTTGTTCATATGAACTGTATACGAAAATATATCGTCGTGAGAGCATTTGATGCCGAAATTTCTCTGAGAAAATTGCTGAAAACCAACAAGGTACGTAAAACATACGGCATATTTTTACCCTGATGTAAAATTTGATATTTCACAGAATGTGATGGTGAAAGAGTGTTTGAGGGGGTAGCCCCAATTGTTTTGTATATTTAGTAAGCTTTCTAGTTTCATTTTGATCATACTAGCGTGTACAGGTAATATGGGCCATCCAAAATAGCGGAAATGATTCTAGTACTTAGTATTGGGATGAAGCATCAATCTCTTTGCTACGATTTTGGGGGTATATTCACAGTATATAATTAATATAAATAACTTATTGTAGGCCTATATTTACTTGTATAATGAAAATAATATCAAAATAATATCAAATAAAGAAATAATATACAAAATACAAAACAATGAAAAAGACAGTCAAAGTATTTACTGAAGGGTCTTATAATTTCAAATGATATCTTAAAGTTACTGATTTTCAACATTTTAAGCAAATTCCAGACATGGTAGAGTCATTGTAGTTTTTAAAACATACATTAAATACATGTGCCCATATTACATGCACATGCAGGTAATATGGGAACTTTGGTAATGACGTCAACATTTGAATATTGCAGAGAGGGGGGTTGGTGATAATTGTTTTTCTTCACAATAAAAGTTAGAGCAGTAGTTATTGATTCATATAAACAAAGATTAGACTGTGTGTCATTTTGTAATTTTATGCAAATTAGGCAAATGAGCTTAGGGGGCCCATATTACCTGCATGTACCCTACTCCTGTTGTAGTGATGACCACTTACCACACCCCTTATTGACCCAGCAGCAACGACTTCTGATTCGATAACAATGTCATGTAAACCAGCGTCACCAAACCGCTTTCCAATACATGCAAGGTAAGCCATGGCAGTATGAAATTCTCCCATACGGAGGACAAGTCTATCCATGAATGCATCATGCTTCCAGCGAATTTCTTGAGCTTTGGCATATATAGCCTGGTCAAAGACAACTACAACCCTTTCCAGTCCAAGCTTGTCTGCGATGGCAACACTCCGGAGAAGAATAGTGTACACTGTATTCAGTTCAGTTGGACTGGCATCAGTGACTGGTAGATACCCAACATTTGTCGAAGGTGGAATCTCACCTCTTTGAAGTAGAGTGTTGAACCCAGTCAAGCCTGGCAAACTATGCACATCTGGAATCTTGGTGAGGAGGTAGGCATTATTCAAATGCTTGGAGTTTTGTTGGACGTGTATATGGTCTTCTAAGTCTAGAAGAACATCTTTGTTACAGGTTACAGGTCATATCCTTTTTCCTCCTGTGTAGAATTCTATATTACATAAGGGTTGCTGTATAGACCTCTTACGGGTTCTTGCCAGCGTGATAATCTCTGCACTTGGGACATGCGTTGAAGATGGACTTTGAATTGCAATCCCATTTGTGTTATGAGTAGTTCCTTTTCCCGATAAGGTCTCCTCTCCAAAATCGTTGTTGTCCCATACAAGAGTGGTAGGCACTGATGGCAAGATATTAGGAGGGATGAAGTGCTCTCCTCGTTCTAGTTGTAGCTGAGCCAAGGCTGTGTCATGCTCAAGGACCTGTGTGCTTGATGAGCAGTGTCCCAAACCGTTTAATAAGCTGATTAGCTGTGCTGAGCCTGTTATATGTCTTACCGACATAGCCAAAGCAGAGTGCTTTGGCATGACCTTCCTACCACTGTAGGCAAGGTTCATAACATCCTGGCAGACTGACACTATCTTGGCTTTCTTTACATTATTTACATCTACTCGAGAACCATTTGGAGGAAGTTCACTCGTCGCCCCTACATTCCATGCCATAAAATTGAACAATTCATCTGGCACTGAATTCATAGCTGAATCTAACGTAAGGTCCCTAGCTGTTGGTGGCCAAGGGAGCTGAGGAATAGATCCAGACCTACTCGTAATAACTCTTCTGAGTGACTGTGATGCATGATACAATGGTCGCAGGTCAGATGCTGCTTTGGCTGGAGGGTCATCTTCAGTTTGATGCATGTCTGAGTCAGTGTCTTGGTCAGTTTCATCTGTGCTCATGTCTGATGAAAATGATTAAATGGCATCTTCGACTACTTCATCCGCTGACAAGTCTTCCACAAATACTAAGTCACTTGCATTACTGTGGGATGATTTAAGGAATTTTAGATAAGGATGACTCTTCTGAAGCCTTCTTTTTAGATTGAAGGATTTATAGCACGAAATATCTTTACCTTCTAAATCCTTAACACACTTCTTGAACAAACCAAGCAATTTTTGTAACTTTAATACTTCACGGTTTTTCACTACTCTCTCATCAACAATGGACTTACAGAAATACTCATATGATTTATCATAAAAATTCTTGTCAGCGCTTTCAACTTGTACCTTCTTAGAGAGAAACCGTGTATAGTTTTTGTAACAACTTAAGTGATAGCGCACTTCCAATGCTACAAGATCCTTACCGCGAATCTCCAAAAGTATCTTCTCATCCTGACGCATTTCTGCAGCTAATACCAACTTACCTGCAGTAATTGTTTCACATTGAGTTAATTTCTCTCTCTTTCTTTTCCTGGTATGGCTCTCGACAATGACTTTGTCTCTCTTACATATTATGCATTGCACAGGAAGAACATGGGGAGCCCTTTCTCGAACAGCACCCCGTTCGGATGATTTGGGTCGTAGTTGTCGAACTTTCAAAGGAGGTTCCAATGGCATTTTCAGATCTGTGTCTTGCTGGGTGGATATGGTTTCTGAAAATCGTCGGAGATTATAAAAAGAAAATAAGAGAAAAAAAAAATTTACCCTTGACACCATACTGAAATTTGTTTTCAACAGCTTCATTTTTATAATTATTCTGATGATTTTATAAATTACCCAGGGGGCAAGAGGTGTGGACCCGACTTGGCGAGATCTAAAAAGTAGTCCTATCTAATATGTTTCTATGTACCCATAGCAACACCGCTAGGGTGGACTACCCGGTGGTAAAGTGACCCGAGGGTCTCTACAGGCGGGGGCGCCCAAAATAGCAGCCTTTTTTCAACAAATAGTATTTTAAAGAAAATGACTAGAAATAATTCTCTAAACTCAATGAGTTGGGTCTCATATTAAAGAGTATTAAATTTACCTTATAACAATGCTAACTTTAGTGAGAATTAAAATTAAACAAATTCAGTCTTGTACTTTACAATATCATTTTTTACATCTGTAAAAAGAATTTGAGCAAAACCTTTTTTCTATAAAAAGTTATAATACGCTAAAAATATGAATGTAATATACAAACAAATCAAAATTTCGTCTATTTATGTTGAAAACCCGCATATATATGTGTTATACAGTACTTAACATATACATGTATGTGTAGGAAACATTGTGACTGACCGTGGCTAATCTTACGATTCTTTTACAGATTTAATGAACTTTTGGGAGCATAATAAAAGTTTCTAAAGAGATTTAATAAAACCCGACAACATCTAATGTTTTGTATTTAGAAATGGAGCTAATGTGTGGGGCGGCAGGTTTCATTTTTTTTTCATAACGTATACATTGATAATACATTTTGACCTTGTACACGCATATCTGTAAAATGCATGTACATCGTACAAATTCAATCAGAGTCACGGCACAACAATAATGAAATGGGGTCCATTATCAACGAGGAACCTGGGGGGGGGGGGGCTCATAGGTCCGCCCCAACCAAAAAAATTAGGGGAAATCCCTAAAATCGGGAATTTGGTGCTTAACCCCCCCCCCCCCCCCACCCCCTCCTCGGGGGAAAAGGGGAAAGAAAATATATGTGGATGTCCGACCAAAGTGAAGTGGGTTATCCCCATGGCTCTTTTTTTATTTATTTATTTATTCATTTATATTTTCTTTATACAAGGTGGCCCCAAGGGCCCCTGTCTATACGGTTAAAAGCAAGTAATTATAGTATAAACAATGTACTTAAGTATGGTATACATACATAAAGAGTAAATTAAAATACTCTTATTTGAATAATAATGACAAATATTGGAAGGCCGAAGGACAATCATATTTTATGCTACCCCCATTGCCCTTCCACAAATCTGACAGAAATTCTAGCCGACGTAGCCTTACAAATGTGGGTGTGCATACTTAATGTTCTTAGATGACAGTCAAAGGCATGAACTCTAAATTTAATTGTCGCCTATCATTAAAAAGCATACACTTCAAGCAAGAAGGGGCAACCCCCCCCCCCCCCCCCCCCCCCCCCACTCAGCAGGTCAACCATACACGTATGCCCGTTCCAGATTTTTAGAGATACCCCTATCAGTCGGGGAGACTGTGTCAAAATTACCCCTTATTAGAGGCTTTTTGAGGGGAAGCTGCATCAAAATTGCCCCCCTATTACAGGCTCTTGGAGGGGGAGCAAGGAAAATTACTCCTTTTTCACAAGTTTTTGGACCATATTTAGGCCCATATTTCAGGATTTTTCTTCAAAGAATTGAAAACTATCCCCAATTAAAAATAGGTCACGGGGAAAAAAAGCTAAAAGACCCCTATTTCAATGATATCTCGGGGATTTTTCAACGACCTGAGCCCAAAAAATATACCCCTTTCCGGAGAAATCAGGAACAAGCATGCATGTATGTTGACCTCTGAGTGGGGGGGGGCGGGGGGCAACACCATGGCTTCACATGGTTTATCAAATGAAAGAGAGAGAGAGAGGGGGGAGTGGGGGAAGAGATAAAAAGAGAGCAGGGGCGACGATTTATATAAAAAGAAGCACGTTTATTTTATTACTTTTTCTTCAAATAACCATTTGATGCTTTTTAGGCAGGCATGGGGGATTCATGCTTTTTATTAGCCACTTAAAGTAAGTGATATTATCTTCAGCTCTTAAAAAAAAAAAAAAAAAAAAAAAAATAGTATCCATAGGGTAGAACGCCACAACTTCGCCCCTGGACCCTTTTTATATAAAATATAGAGACTGACACTCCCTTATACCTGTATCACGCATATCACAACTCTGTATAAACACGGACATTGACAACAAATTTGGTAGGTTATGGGAATAATAAATGGGCGGGGGCTCTGTCAAGGCCCACATAATAGATGTATTTGACACGGAGTGGCGTATCCAAATGGGCCTGATGCCAAGAGCCTTGTTGAGTTCATTATTATTATTATTAGTTTTTTGGGGTTTTTTTGGTCAATCATATAAGTGACAAAGTGGCAAGTGACAAAGAATGCCTGAAAGACATAATTCCCCCAATTTTACTGGTTTAAGATTACAAATTGATTTAAATTAAAATAAATTTATTTTTCCACCCCCTGGTTGTCCCATGGTCCAACAGTCGCACCCCCCCCCCCCAAAAAAAAAATAAATAAATAAAATAAAATAAATAAATAGATAAATAAATGAATACATAAAAAATATAAATAAAAAATAAATAAAAACAACACTACCTGTCACATGACATGAACGACATGCTTCTAAATTGCGGTCAGTATCCAGTTTAAGATTGTGAACAGTTGTATATATTTTTGCTTACACCATAATCATTTCAATTTTAAACAATTATATCGGATAAATATGAAGTTCAAATTTTGAGGCAAAAAAATTTAATGACTCTATCTCCCTCAGTGAAATTATTATATAGGGAACATATTTTCATGAGAGACTTTCGATAATGTAGCTTTAAATATAATATGTCGTAAAAAGCGGTTACACTTCGTAATTCCGAAGGTTGGTTATTCCGAAGGTCCATTATTCCGAAGGTTCGTCATTCTGAAACACGTAAAATGCCTATACCTCGATGTTCGTTTATCCGAAAATAAAAAAGGGTTCGTTATAATCCGAACATTTGTGGCGTTATTCCGAAGGTTTGTTATTCCGAAGGTTTGTCATTCCGAAAACGAAATAGGGTTCGTTATTCCGAAGGTTCGTCATTCCGAAAACGAAAAAGGGTTCGTCATTCCGAAGGTTCGTCATTCCGAAAACGAAATAGGGTTCGTCATTCTGAAGGTTCGTAATTCCGAAAACGAAATAGGGTTCGTCATTCCGAAGGGTCGTCATTCCGAAAACGAAATAGGGTTCGTCATTCCGAAGGTTCGTTGATCCGAAATTAAAACAAGTTTTGTAATTAGGCCAAAACTGATATAATCTGTGGCGAAGCCGGGAAAACTGGAGGGCAGGCGTGTTGGAGGGGGATGGGTATCACCTTTACTGTTCAATTGTTATGAGGGTGGAAAGGGGTTGATCTATCGTTACCAGGGGCGTTTAAGAATTCTTTCAGAGGGCTGCTCATAGGCTTATGGGACTAGTTCATGCAAGAATCGTTGCCTGACCTGTAAATTTCCTTAGGGGAGTATTGATGCATTTGAAATTGTTTTGTACAAGTTTCAAATTTCTACTAAAAGACTCATTCTGCGGGGGGGGTGGGGATGGGAGCTTGTTTGGACCGGAATATGAGGAATTAACACCTCAAAAAGGGGCGACAATTCCTCTTTTTTGGCTGGGGGAGCGGGGCAAAACTGCCGTCCTCAGCCAGCATAGCCATCTTTTTTAAATATATTATTAAAAGACATATTAAAAGAATGTAATAAGCGTCATGCTTTGAATTCAACTGAAATAGTCAAGAAATCAAAAAGAAATTGACGGTTGTATTATGTTTATTCGTCGCTACTCACGAGTTTCACGCAAAGCGATCATTAGGTAACTAGCTGTTTCCAACTAATGAAACATTGGCTAAGTGATCGTCAGACAACTAATGAATCATTGCCAATGTTTCATTATATGCCTGATGATCGCTTTGCGCGAAACCCTCGAG
The DNA here is from genome assembly GCA_940671915.1 of Paracentrotus lividus. Lineage (NCBI taxonomy): Eukaryota > Metazoa > Echinodermata > Echinoidea > Camarodonta > Echinidae > Paracentrotus > Paracentrotus lividus. The sequence goes on from CALNVZ010003001.1 coordinate 57,811, forward strand.
TAGCGACGATTAAACATGATACAACCGTCAATTTCTTTGTACAGTACATACACTTATATAATGTGTGAGGCATAATTCCCCGCTAGCCCCCGATACCCCTAAAATAATGACACCCCTCCTCACAAAAAAAACAAAAAAAAAACAAAATAAAAAACAAAAAAACAAAAACAAAAACAAATCCCCTTATCTGGAGGTTATTCACGGGTGATCAACACACAGTCCCCAAAATGTTTAATTCATTCGCTCAGAGAGCAATTGCTCAGATAAAATAGAAATCAAGATTCTTGATCCATGTCATTTTTTGATGCAATACGTGCTTTGCTCCCACAAAATACACGTGTATCATTCTCCGCTGAGACTATTATTGCATAATATCCTATTATTTTTTAATTACAACACCGTTTTTATTACTAAAATAAGTTTATTTCGTTTTCGGAATGACGAACCTTCGGAATAACGAACCATATTTCGTTTTCGGAATGAAGAACCTTCGGAATGACGAACCCTATTTCGTTTTCGGAATGACGAACCTTCGGAATAACGGACCTTCTGAATGACGAACCTTCGGAATAACGAACCTTCGGAATAAAGATCCTTCGGAATTACGAACCTTCGGAATAACGGGTGCTTACCGTAAAAAGCAATATAAAAAGAAAAAAGGAGGCCGTATATTTTATTACATTTTTTAAAATGTGTTTTATTGTAAAAGGTATTTAATCCCAAAACTGCCCCATGACTTTTTAATAAGGAGTTTACAGTGATTCAAATGTCCATGATGGTGTTAATATTTAAATTCCCTTATAAATTGGGCATAGATTCAGATTTCTTGAGAGGGGGATGTCAAAATCTGAATTTCAGATTTATCAGGTTCGGCACCCCAAGAATTTGTTAGGATACACGAGCCGAGTAAAAACGTTCGCCCACATTTTTTAGGTCACATGATATAAAATTGCTCTCAGGGTGGGGAGGGGGTGTTTTGTTGTGAAAAGGAAATCATCCTTCGGTCTTATAATGAGTCATCAATTTTCAAATGAGAGTATTTGTATTAACCTTATACTGTAGATTGATCTTATTTGTATGTATACCATCACTGACCATACGTGCAATGATTTACCTCTTCTTAACTGTATAGAATTGCCCCTTGAAAGAACAATATTCGTTATTTCAGAGGCCAACCTGTATATTAAAATAAGACATTAATAAATGAATATATATATATAAATGAATGAATAAATAAATAGATAAATAAATAAATAAATAAATGACAAAAGGAATTAATGGATGGATGAATTAATAAATGAATAAACAAGTGAGTAAATGAATTTAAAAAATGAAAACAAAAAAGGAATTAATGAATTAAAAAAATGAAAACAAAAAAAGGAATTAATGGATGGATGAATGAATGAATGAATAAACAAATGAAATAAATAAATAAATAAGAACCATGTGGGTGGTAAAGATATTTAAATTAATTTTGTCGGTCGCCCATTCATATTTTATTTTGTTTTCTGTTTTCCTGGGGTGGGGGTGTACGTGCAAAAGCACAAAATTCCCGTTTTAATTTCTCACTAAATATTGGGTTCGGGTGAAACTGTCAAACCCCCACCCCCGGATACCTTTGATAATTTAATTGACACTCATCCAATCATTTTAGTATGAACATATCCGTTTAGGTAAAAAAATGCATAATAAAACTATGGATATTAGAGCAATATATTCTTCATAAAAATATATGAAAAATATTAATAATAATAAAACCTGCCTCCGTCGTTAACACACATGTGCTCCATTTCTATATCCAAACCAGAAAATTTGGTTGTGTTTTATTAAATCCATTTGGAAACTTTATCATGCTCCCAAAAGTTCATTAAATCTGAAAGTTAAGCCTAGTCAGTCACAATACAGTATACGTATACTGTATGTACGGTATAACACGTGTATATACGGGTTTTCGCTATAATTGGGCGAAATTTGGGATTTTTCGTATACGCTCATAGGTATAGCGTTTAATAGCTTTTATCAGAAAAAAAAATTATCCAAATCTTTTTACAGATCATAGGACATACCAATGGGCAATTTTTCAGAAAGTAACAACTCTCAGCTGTTTTTAGAAATTTGGATACATTCAATTAAAAAATATGTAAAAAATATTTTTTTTTGGAAAAAAAAAATAAAAAAATGACGTTTTTAAGTATAAAACTGAATTTATTTAATTTCAGTTCTCACTAAAGTTAGCATTGTTATAAGGTAAATTTAATACTCTTTAATATGAGACCCAACTCATTGAGTTTAAAGAATTATTTCTAGTCATTTTCTTTAAAAGACTATTTGTTGTAAAAAGGGCGGCTAGTTTGGGCGCCCCCGCCTGTAGAGACCCTCGTGTCACTTTACCACCGGGTAGTCCACCCTAGCGGTGTTGCTATGGGTACAAAGAATCATATTACATAGGACTACTTTTTAGATCTCGCCGATGCAGTTAACTCTAAAAATATGGGTTTTGCCCCCCGGGTAAATAGGACATCAATGATAGATTTTAAACAAATAGGTTTGCAAAGTTTTAATCAGAATATGTCTTTAATTACATGTAGACCTATATCAACAACTCCTTGTAAGCCTACTTTGTAATTATGTGGCTTGGGTTTTGGTATCTTGATTATTACTCTTTAAACAATTCTTGTTTCAAATCATTCTCTAGTCTTCAAGACTTCATGTGAAAATGTATTTTTTATCAAATACTAGGGGAGACCGGGTATGGAAGTTACACGGGTCAGTTGTTACAGTTCTCAGTGTACTAAGTTGGAACAAGAGAGTTCGTGCTATTAACTGGCATCTATATACAGCCTACACATAGCTGTGATGAATTGTCGGTCGTGAGGTTTCTCCGTTGTTTTATTAAAAAGTAAATCAACAAAAACCATTTTTTACAGTTCCAAGTGAATTTTTGACAAAAATTAAAATTTGTAATAGATCTTACAACTGAAGGCACATGATGATAGTCTGGTATTGTGAATATAGTACATGTATGTCACTAATATACCCCTGAGCCATGCCCTGTAATTCTGCCTAATGGCTTTACTACCGTTGATTTTATGTGTAAAATCACCAATGGGGTAGGTTGTTACAACAACCTACTCCATGTCGATGTAACAACCTAGCCCAATTACATTACACATGTAAAGTAATTTTGTTTTAATTTTGAGGTGTTAATATTTTGATACTTATATTATTACTTTCGTCTACTCTAGAGCTCTACTTGATCTACTGTTAACGATACCAAGAAACTGGAAAGTTGAAACAAAAGTATGGTATAAGAGATTTACACATTAAAACAAATTACCCCGTATGTTTATATAGTAACAATTTACCCCGTGTGGTGTAACAACTTACCCCGTATACGGGGTAGGTTGTTACAAAAAAATGTCTTCATTAATTAAGCTGTAGTTAATTAGTGTTTACATGTTTTCAAGTTTTATGTGCCTCAGGTTTTAGCCAACATGATAGGCTAACTACAGACCCAAAATGGAGTGTGTGAGTACTTTCATTAGAATTTTTCTGGCCCAAAATGTGAATTTTGTAACGTCCATACCCGGTCTCCCCTAGAGTCTAACGTTACACTGCAGCCATCATAATTATTTATCTTCTGGCACATACAGCTGCAAACCAACATTAGTCAGCACTGTAAAATGGCTGTCTGTCGCCCTCTTGGTTGATGAATAAACTTCTCAATAATAATTAGCGAAACCAGCTTTAAACCTACCTCAAAATAAATTAAGATAATCTATAGTCTCATTGCAATATAATTCTTCCATTAGATTTTTAAATTTTTTTTTTAGTAGAATATTTAAACCCTTTTAAGATATGCCACCTTGACTTGGCTGTAGGTGCTCAAGACACTTTTCTGCATTGACTTTCCATTGGAAGAAAACTGCTGCAATAAGGTACTTCCCAGTGCAAGGTCAATTATGAATTGACCATGCATAAGTGTAAGTGATCTTCTGGTATCTTAACAGCTGGTCAAATTTCAGGAAAAACTGTTTCCATGTTCTATATTTACATTCATCTAGGCCCCCTACCCATATGCATATGTTCCTATAAAAGCCAATATTCTCTATCAAAATGGCATATGTCAGGATTTACTGTTGTTATTCTGACAGATCTGAACATAAAGTTACATGCTTATAAGCTAACATGAATAGCTATATATGGGGCTACACATTGAAAAAAAGTTGGCCTTCAATCCTCGGTATAAAACAAAAATGTAACACTCTCTGAATCCAATTCATACTTAATTTACAAATTTAACACAAGTCAACAATCACTTACCATCATTTGCTGTTTTCTTTTTCTTCTTTATGGCCCTCTCAATCTTAGTTTTGTCGGTATATCTCATGTAGCATGAACGATGACATTACATCCCAAAGTTTCAGGAGGAACATTGAGAATTTCTGAGGCAGTTACAAGCTCTAATTTATGCTTTATAATTGCATTGGAGGCAACATTGCCTTCTTTGGTGTCCAAATACTTCCATTGGTGACTGCTTACAAGAAATTTATGCCAGCTTATCTCAGAAAAGGAAATAATATTTGTTGAATCCCCATCAACTACATGCATACCCCAGCAAACACAGAACGTTTTCAGAACGTTTTCAAAACGTTCTCTCTAGGTCCTGTACGTCTTCGTCCTAAATGAACGTTTTTAAAACGTTTATAAAACGTTAAAGTTTGGACTTCTCATTTATGTCAAAGTTTAGGTTTTTTGAGAACGTTTAAAAAACGTTTTTTGGACGTTACAAAATTGAACGTTTTGTATAGGACTTTTACAAAACGTTTGTGGACGTTTTGTAAATAACGTTTACAGAACGTTTTATATACGTTCAGTTCAATAAATCGATCAACTTAGAACTTTTAAAAACAAATACCAGAAGTGATCACTATGTTTTGTACGTGCAACTAAATAAAAACAAATAAAAACACAGATCACTAAAATACTATAGGCGATTTCTATGTCGAAGGCGAGATTTGTTTGTTTCATTATATATGGGTATATAAACGATTCATAAAAAAATAAAAATACATAACAATAAAATATTTTTATTTTACATACTCAATTTTATTACCGGTAATTTCAAATCATTTCATATACGATGATCTTTACACATCAACGAACGAGGCTGCGCACCGAGGATTGATCGATGACGTCATCCCAGCAACACAGAACGTTTTCAGAACGTTACAAAATGTAACCTTTTAATCAAAACGTTCACAAAACTTTTTAATTGAACCTTATAATGAGACTTATTTTATTAAACGTTTTATGAACGTTTTTTATACGTCAAAATGGGACCTTATGCAAATGAGAAGGTGATTAGCATATAATACGTTAGACATATCAAAATAAATGTGTTTATTGAAATTATTTCCATTTAACAGTTATAAATTCATTCTTTGGTGTTTCATTTTATTGTAATATTGTTCTGAAACACACATAAATTAAAAAAAAATAATAATTCAGTATTGGAATGTACTAACATAACAAATAAATGAATAACTAACCATCACAAACGATACTTTCAATAAACTATACATTTTCTAGAGCATCATACAGTTTTAAATCCTAATGATATCCAGTAAAGTCTGCTTTTAAGCAGATTGGAGACACCTCACTCTAAAGTGCCAAATGGTGGCCAAGGGTTTGAAGTGCATGAAACATATTTGTATTTATTATATTGTTTTAACAAGTTTTTTAGAGGTTTCCAAAGGTTTTTTAAAGGTTTTCTAGACGTTCTTAAAACGTTTTTTTAGTACATTTAAAGGTTTTAAAAACGTTTAAAAAACGTTTTAAGAACGTTCCAAACATTTTTAAAGGTTTTCTGTATGTTCTTACAACGTCCATAATATATTTAAAACGTTTTCAAAAGGTTTTTTTTACGTCTCGAGCTTCCGAAAGGTTTTTAAAGGTTTTTTATTGGTTCTTTTAACGTTTATAAAACGTTTTTAAAACGTCCAATAAAACCTTTTTTAAAACGTCTAAAACCTACCACATTTTGACGTCCATAAAACGTTTTCACAAAACGTCCAAAAAACCAACTTGCAACGTTTTAAAAACGTTTTTAAAACGTCCGTTTGTTAGTTGGGACAGCACTCCATGATGCATATACACACACAGAGACTCCATTAACAGGCACTCAACTCTACAACAGGGATTGTGATTGGTCTATTTCACTGAGCTCTCTGAGACCTCCCCTGTGATTGGTCAGATAAGAAGCAGCTCAGACAGGGCAGTTGTCTGCTCCATTTTTTGGCAACTTTAAATTGGATTTGTGAAACTAAGCACAATTTTTTTTGGATGGGAACATTGACAGATGTTCTTAGATATATGTTCTTTCAATATAAATGTGGAAATGAAGTTCTCCCTGGATGGAGAGCATTGGAATGACGGGTTCAGGGCTTTGGCCTGTGGTCTAAGTGCAGTCTCGATGTCCGTACTCGTGATCCGAGTTGGCGTACCGGGCGCAACATGTAAAAGTACCGCATAGCCATTAAAATTACTCTCAAAGACTTTCACGAGACTTGAGACGTACGAAGACCATACCTTTGTTGTAGTCAGTTAGAAGATATTGAATTGCTCACTTTTCCGATTCACCTGACCTATAGCTACATGAGGATACCCATGAACATGAGTTGCAGGGGGTGGGGGTGCAGGGTTTGGCCCCTAGCCCATGGACTATGACAGACCACCTAAAAAGAAAACCCAGAGCATGCATGCAAGCCACGTACGTTCCTCGCCTATTGGTTCTGTTAGTAGAGGACCAGCATGTAGACCCCGTGTCTATTTTTTGGGAACAAAGGTTTGAAAGTGGTTTTGAGTTGATTATAGGTCACTAATCAAAATTAGCTTGGTTAGTCCCCTGCTAACCCCTGGCAACTCTCGTAGGGGTCAAAATAAGGTCAAATTGGTGCCAATAGGGGGTCAAATTTTTAAAATACTCATATACTATCAAAAGACATTGCAAATTGTTTGTCTCTTTCTACTTAACAAAAAAGTGTACAGGATCATATACATGTACCCATGACCTCCCAGTAAGAAGTTATGGCGGGAAAAGTCAAAAGGTCAACGAACTTTCACATGTAGGCATATAAAGTCTATACAAGCTAAAATTGTTAGGAATGACAAACTTTCGTGTTTTTGGTGTCTATTGCTATTTATTATCGATATGAAAGATAAATTTTGAGACTATTTCTACATAAGAAAATCATGATCAGTGCATATAAGGGGTCAAACTAAAGTCATTTGGGGTCAAATGATTTAATTTAGGATCAAAATAGGGTAAAGGAGTTAAAACAGCTCAATTTTTTGTGGTATTGTCATGGCAGAGAAATGGCGCCTAATAAATGCTGTTCATCATCATCATCATCATCATATTGTCCATTTATGTATAAATAGATGATCAACACTAATAGATTTGTATTTCTATTTCAGAAACCACATTAAATAAATGTAAGGGTCATGATATGGTCAAAGGGTCAATCGATCATTTTGGGTCAAAATGTTACATAGACCTAGAGATCTTGTGCTGCAATATATACACTAGAACCCCTTGAGCCATGAACTTCAAATTTAAAAGTAGTACGTACCATAATAGGAAGACAATCTAATTTGATCTTAGTTATAGAGTGTAGGTGAAAGGTCAAGGGTCACAAGGTCAACTTATGAAATTCCAGGGGCGGAATTCTGGGCAGTGTCTTATCTCGGTATTTTATCTTATCTCAGAGATAAGACAAAATCGGTATTCTGGGAGCTGTCTTATCTTTTTGTCATAAATAATTGTCATAAATTATTGGCGCACAAAAGAAATACGCTGTTTAATAAACGCGCAAAAGCCAACTTTTACGCGAAACCAGAGAAAAGATAAGATAAAAGATATGACAGGGTCCAGCTGTCTTATCTTTTGTCTTATCTTTTACAAAGTTTTAGTACCATGATACCCAGGTAAAATAGCCCCTTTATTGTAAGCAAACAACAATAATTTTTGGATTACATTGTTTCATTAGTTTTACTTATCATATTATGTGACAATTTTCAACAAAATTCGTTTATACTGCCAGAAGTTAAGCCCTCCAGGTTAACTGCCATTTTTCCTCTCTGTTTTTGCTCTTTTTTTCTTTTCCGAAAAGTCTTCTGAGTTTTGTCTGTCTTTTTCTTTAACTTTGCGTAAATAAGCGCATTAATATGCGCAGTCACGCATTGCGATTTACTTCATTTTGGACACACCCCTGCATGTCTTCGGGCCTTCCTATAGGTTAAGAGAGCTTAAACGAGTAACTAAGAGTGATTTTCATTGGTTTGTCTGAGAAAAGATGGGCGGGTACTTTCAGAGATAAGACAGAGAAAAGACAGTCTTCAGAATACCGATTTAGGACAACCTTACGGGTGTCTTATCTCTCAGAGATAAGACAAAAGATAAGACAGTAGTTAAGAGAGTTCCCCAGAATTCCACCCCAGGTATTTACCTCATTATTACAATATTTTTAGAAAAAGCTTGATTAATGTCAACTTCATACATTTTCTTTTTTAATTTAGGTCAAACGTCAAGGGTCACATAATTAAAGCTAGAAGGAAATACAGGTATCTGCCCCATTATTGAACTATAAAAAACACTATTTGAGATATGAAACTATGATGATGTCACCATGAAAAGAATCTCATTATATGAGACTGTGTATTGGTAAAATTTTAATGTTCCCAGAGGTTTATGTTTAAAATTACCTTTTGTTTTAACTGAGAGCTTTTATAAACTTCTGAGCAATGCACGAGAAGAGCGCTTTGTTGGGCTATTCACCGATCTTTAATCTGTTTTAGACTTTTACTAGACCCCAACCTTAATTTGTGCAAATCTGTCTCGTTTTCTAACCAATTATGTTGATATAATAAATGATAACATCACTGATCGTTAAAAGCTTCCAGAATAGTCATGTATCATACTTTTGACATACCCTTTAGAAAATCTCATCAGATCATCTGCCTATCTGCCAGATAATCTCCCTATAATCGTGATATCATAAAAGGTTGGAGTTCAAAGCGGTTCTTGGAATGTCATAACTTGAATATGTGACCTTTGACCTTTGATATTAATTCTCTTAAAACTCAAGTAGATCATCCTTCTATAGGATAATATGGTACATTATCATCAAATTGAAGTTCATATCCCAAATACTTCTACAATCAATATGAGCTGAGTGCACATCAGTTTACGTCAATGTGAAATTTGGACCTAAATGATCGATTTACCCTTTGATTATACCATGACCATTTTTAATACATTTATTGAATGTAGTTTTGGATAAGAAATACAACTCTGTGGCCCGTATTCTGTTACGGGTTTTAGAGTTGTACGGCAATTGACAATATAATCGAACAATAGCACCGTACGAGAAAAAACTCCCAGGACGAAAAAAACCTCCCAAACGTGTACAACTTCCGTACAGCTGGAAGTTTCTAGTGCACTGAAATGCACTAGATAAAACCGGAAATCCATTGAAATAATGACGCAACAATGATTGTTTGTAGCCGCTTTATCCTTTGACTGCCGAGTGTTGTGCATTGTCGCTTGTCATGCATTTTCAAATATCACGTCCCATTCATTAACAATACAGTGGCCTGGGATGGGAACAATTAACCAGGGAGGTGGAAAAGGAGTTTTATTCTTTTGAATTAATCTCCTAAATAGCTCCACGAATTTTTTCTTTCACAAATGTGAAGTGCCTATATTTGGCCAAAAGCAATGAAACGATGAATTTGATTTCGATATCACGCTACATGCTTGCGCAAAGTCTCACGTTAGGTGCATGCGCATCAATCTTTTTCTTATTAACATTTTTTTTTTTTTTTTTTTTTCTTATTTGGGAGGGGCAAAAGTTGTAATAATGGGAAGGGGTAAAATATAATATTTCCACTATTTAAATATTCAACTCTTTACAGAGCCATACACATATTAAACAATAAAACGTCAATGTTCATTAACAATATCCACTCGGCCTCGAAATCCCTACATCTATCAAATATTATAAATAATATGGACCTTTGAAGAATGGTGAATTTGTTTCCATTCTTTTGTGTGTATTTTTTTTACATGTTGTATGTATGTATGCTCGCTATATTTGAAATGGAGCGGGAAATTCTTTTATTTGTGATGAAAAATGTAATCCATGCTTAACGAGGTAATTATCAAAGCAGGATTATCTTTTCTTTTGAGAAGCTTAGCGTTCCAGGTTATGGCGACATAGCACAATGACAAGCGGACAAAGGTTTCAGATTCAGGGCGGAACCAATTGCCTGAATGAACTACTCGTTTAGTTATTTTGAATCCAATTTGCATAACTATTTGTTGCTATGACTGAAACAAACACGTTTCTTGTCTCACATAGCAACACACTAATATATGCAAAAAAGGAAATCGAGTGGGTGTATTTTGTATAGATCAAGTGCCATTAATAATTCAGTAGTCTTGAAAGAAAATATTAGTTTACATTCTCAGTTGAAAATGATAATGTGTTTTTCTCCTCTGTAGAAATTATGGACGTATAGGTGGTATCTGACGTCGCGGAGATGTCTCTGAGACTCGAACACTCGGAGACGTCTCCGATAATTGTTTATGTATCATCAGAGACGTCTCCACGACAGAAAAAACACACACAATCGTAAGCATGTTCATTTTCCACCATAAAGTGGTATCTCACTTTGTCCCCGCGACTCGGATACTCCAGGACGTCTCCGATATATATATATTTTTTCTTCGCGAGACATTCGCGGCGATCCCGGGAGACGGGGGGTGGACGTGTCTCCCCTCCCTCGATTTTTTTATGGGGGATCGTCCCCCTTCGATTTTTAAAAATGAACAATTTTTATGTAGTAATTAGCTTGTGAAGCTAATAAAGAGTAAAATGTATGTCAAATAAGAGCTAAATGTTATTATAAGGCAAAATTTCCGGCTCGCGCTTCGGCGCTCGCAATCATTTTCATAGTTTCTGCATAATGTGTGAAGTATGCGAATTTTGAGTGTATTATTTTTTTACTTTTGGGTGTTTTTCTGTCCCCCCCCCCCCCGCCCGCCCCCGTCGTGACAATGAAAATCGCCGCCTTGGTTCGTCGGGGAATATCTCGAAGACGTCTCTGAGACGTCTGCGCGACAAAAAACATCCAAAATCATTTCAAACCATTCTCAAATAGTCTCAAACTAGTTCCAAATCCGTTTTCCAGTATGTAGATGACAAGTGACTTGCCACCATTAGTTTATTGTTGGTTTTAGCGTCAGTTGTCCTCTCTACAATATGTCAGGTCAAACTAACACTTCAATCGTGTCGGAAATGTCATTTTGTATGATCAACATGCAATTAATCTAATCGTTGTGGACAGTTCTATAATGCACCTAATTCTTAAAACAAAGTTTTAACAACCTTTAACTTCAAATTACGAGAAAATAGATAAATTAGCTTCCTCCGACATAAAACTCGCAAAGCCAATCAAATTCTAAACCACCTATACCCCTAGTTTAGAATTCTTTAGAAATGTGTGTACATAATTGATCCCGAATGACGTCATACTGAATCTACTTTCGTACGATAGGACGCACGCTTCACTGACGCTTCATAGAGAAGCGTGCAAGATCAGCGTTGCATTCTCGTCTCATTACCCTTACTATTTTCGTGCGACAGCACAACTCTAAACCCCGGAACAGAATACGGGCCTGTTAGTGTTAATCATCAGTTTACACACAATATGACAAATATCACAGTATGACAAAAATGACCCCTTATATCTACTGAATATGATTTTCTTATCATGTTGGAAAAGCTAGTCTCAATCAATTTTCTTCATCAAAGTAGCTATAAATAGATACAAAACGACACAAAGTTTTGTCATTCCAAGCAACTTTAGCTTGTGTAAGCCTATTATGCCTTCATTGAAAGTTCGTTGACCCTTTGACTTTTCCCGCCAGAACTTCTTACTGGGAGGTCATGGGTATATGATCCTGTACACTTTTTGTTCAGTAGAAAGAGACAAACAATTTGCAATGTATTTTGATAGTATATGAGTATTTTAAAAATTTGACCCCCTATTGGCCCCAATTTGACCTTATTTTGACCCCTACGACAGTTGCCGGGGGTTAGCAGGGGACTAACCAAGCCAATTTTGATTAGTGACCTATAAGCAACTCAAAACCACTTCCAAACCTTTGTTCCCAAAAAATAGCCACGGGGTCTACACGTTAGTCCTCTACTATGTGTTCTCCTGGCATGGGACGACATGTTTGTTTGAGGTGCGCGCGCACGCTAGTTTTCGTGTGCAACGCGAGCGGTCGGTAATTTCTTTTTTATGTTTTTCTCAAGCAGTTGAAACGAGTTGGACAGCAAAATAAAAAAAATAAAAAAATCACCGATATAAGAAAAAAAAATCATAGTTTTTCAATATCTCTTTATTTTTTAGTATTTTGAAAAAATATCTAATGTAAACATTATGTTAATTAGAAGTTAACTGAACCGATAGCGTTGTTCGCTTAAGAAGGATAGCTTATTTGACTTGGAGACACATCCTGGAATGTCACATGTGAAACCCACGTGAAATATTACCAAACACCGGAATGGGACTGGAAAACTTGGCCGATAGTCGCGGCGATATAGCCTCTCAACGCACGCTGACATTTATTTTCTGCTACTTTCAATACAAAATTAATTAATTTTTTCTTGTTTACTGCAGCATTAATCCAACGAAACATAGACATACATTGTATTTCCACACTCCAAATTTTAATTTCGATGATTGATATCAACATCAAAATAGCAACATCAAAACCACTAATAAACGATTGACATAATGATGAAAATGTACTTGTAACGAATGTATGGTTTTATTTGTAAAAAAAGAGAAGATTTTACCTGATTTCAAAGGCGCGTCCCTAAGTAAAAAAAACTATCCTCCTTAAGCGAACAACGGTATCGGTTCAGGTAACTTCTAATTAAAATTTCATATTTTTTTCCAAATATCAATATATCAATACCGCGATGGTCACAACACAACTTGCATCTATCTACGTTTTCTATTGTGTATGGCGTGGAGAGTTGAACGTTTCACTTAAGACGTGATGTGACCATAGAAATCCAAACATGTGACCACTGCACAATATGGCTGGGCACGCCAAGATCCAAGGAGGAACGTACGTGAAGCATGTTCATGCTATGCGACACGTAGACATGAGTCTATATACGCTCCTGCATTTGAAATTTTGTGATGTTTTGGACAGTTTGGACACTATGTATATCTTTTTGGGCAGGTGAGCATATCTAATTAAGGGCTGATGCTCATTCTTATTTGATTGTTAGTTAAGGAGAACTATTATGTTTCTGTTATGTAGCGGCATGGAAACATTTGAAGCAACATTGTTCATCGCCAATTATGGCGATACCGCGCTGGCACTGTACAGAATATGCCATTAAGCGGCTTTCGGAGCACTACGATAGCATCACTACGGTAGCTCTCCAGAGCAAAAATCGAACTGCGAATGCGTCACTCCCTTTTTGCTACCGTCTTCTTCGCAAACAGGACGGTAGTCGAGCGATTTAGCGTGCGGTGTAGAATGACTACGTTAGGCATAATCTTGGTATGTTTTATGTACATAAAATCAAAGAAATACTTTTCAATGATAAAGCGCAAATGGAAGGAAGAAATATATAATAGAAATGAAAGTTAAAGGACAAACAAGGAAATACATTAGACATAAAAGAAGAGAAAAATGAAAGAAGAATAAAACAAAGCGATGCATAAGAATTTATAGGAGAGAAGAGGAAAGAAGGATAAGACAAAGAAATACATAAGAAATGACTGAAAGGGAAGAGAAAAGAAGGATAAAACAGAGAAATACATAAGAAATGACTGAAAGAGAAGAGAAAAGAAGGATAAAACAGAGAAATACATAAGAAATGATTGAAGAGAAGAGAAAAGAAGGATAAAACAAAAAAATACATAAGAATTTATAGGATAGAAGAGGAAGGAAGGATAAAACAAAGATATACAAAAGAATTTATAGGAGAGAAGAGGAAAGAAGGATAAGACAAAGAAATACATAAGAAATGACTGAAAGGGAAGAGAAAAGAAGGATAAAACAGAGAAATACATAAGAAATGACTGAAAGAGAAGAGAAAAGAAGGATAAAACAGAGAAATACATAAGAAATGATTGAAGAGAAGAGAAAAAAGGATAAAACAAAGAAATACATAAGAATTTATAGGAGAGAAGAGGAAGGAAGGATAAAACAAAGAAATACAAAAGAATTTGTAGGAGAGAAGAGGAAAGAAGTATAAAACAAAGAAATACATAAGAAATGATTGAAGAGAATAGAAAAGGAGGATAAAACAAAGAAATACATAAGAATTGATAGGAGAGAAGAGGAAAGAAGGATAAAACAAAGAAATACATAAGAAATGATTGAAGAGAAGGGAAAAGAAGGATAAAACAAAGAAATACATAAGAATTTATAGGAGAGAAGAGGAAAGAAGGATAAAAGAAAGAAATACATAAGAATATATAGGAGAGAAGGGGAAAGAAGTATAAAACAAAGAAATACATAAGAAATTATTGAAGAGAAGAGAAAAGGAGGATAAAAGAAAGAAATACATAAGAATTTATAAGAGAGAAGAGCAAAGAAGGATAAAACAAAGAAATACAAGATTTTTTTAGGAGAGAAGATGAAAGGATAAAACAAAGAAATACATAAGAATTTATTGGAGAAAAGAGGAAAGAAGGATCGAACAAAGAAATACATAAGAAATGATTGAAGAGATGAGAAAAGATGGATAAAACAAAGAAATACATAAGAATTTATAGGACAGAAGAGGAAAGAAGGATAAAACAAAGAAATACATAAGAATTTATAGGAGAGAAGAGGAAAAAAGGATAAAACAAAGAAAATACTAAAAAATTTAAAGGAGAGAAGAGGAAAGAAGGTTAAAACAAAGAAATGCATAAGAATTTATAGGAGAGAAGAGGAAAGAAGGATAAAACAAAGAAATACATAAGAAATGCTTGAAGAGAAGAGAAAAGATGGATAAAACAAAGAAATACATAAGAAATGATTGAAGAGCAGGGAAAAGAAGGATAAAACAAAGAAATACATAATAAGTTATAGGAGAGAAGAGGAAAGAAGGGTAAATCAAAGAAATACATAAATATTTATAGGAGAGAAGAGGAAAGAAAAAATACATAAGAAATGCTTGAAGAGAAGAGAAAAGATGGATAAAACAAAGAAATACATAAGAAATGATTGAAGAGCAGGGAAAAGAAGGATAAAACAAAGAAATACATAATAAGTTATAGGAGAGAAGAGGAAAGAAGGGTAAAACAAAGAAATACATAATAAGTTATAGGAGAGAAGAGGAAAGATGGATAAAACAAAGAAATACATAAGAAATGATAGATTAGAAGGTAACAGAAAAACAAAACAAAGAAATACATAGGAATTGGTTTAAAGCAGAAGATATAAAGAGGAGCTACACAGAAATGCTTTTCACCGTCGTCTTCGCAGACTGCGAAAGCGCTTACAAGGTAGTCCGAGTGCGAGGCCAGTACGGTCGATTAAACCCGGCCACCGACCGTAGAGTTCCCGAAAGCTCATTATTATCAGATTATGCTTTAGGCTGGGTTCACATAAGTAGCGTTCACACGGTAGGCCTTAACTCTAAGTTAACTCCAGTCCTTAAGGATAACTTGGAGTTAACTTAGAGTTAAGGCCCGTGTGAACGATCTTGGTGTTTATGTTCTCGAGGACAACTTGGTGTTTATGTTCTCGACAGATCTTAGGGTTAAGACTCTTAACTCCAAGTTAACTCCAAGCGGTGGGTGGTCCCCGATCGCGCGTTTGACCGTGTGGACGGGATTTCAGCTTAGAGTTAGTGTTCTCGAGGACAAGAGTGACCCCTTGCATAGGTTAAACTTCCGGCCCCACTGGAGCGACGTAGGGGGAAATGAATTGCACGCGCTACCTACAACTTGTACTTCCGGTCATCGAGCCGCTCGCTTGTCCTCGAGGACACTGTTCTCGAGGACAAGCACCCCGTGTGAACGTAACTCGGGAACAAGCCGTCGGTGTTTAAATTCTTAAGGATACTGTTCTCGAGGACTAAAACCCTGATGGTCCCGTGTGAACATAACTATAGAAAGCTACGGTATTCGTTCAATCGCTATTCGGTATTCGCTATATGCCATACGGACACGGCGGTTCACATAGCGGATTCGCCCAAACTATACTCGGCCTATTGAAGTTGATCCACGCATGCGTGCAATGTACAAACAAAAGGAATGTAGGTATACTCGGCACGAAAATCGAACTTGCGCGATTTCCACCATAGGCCCTACTATACGAAACGCAATTATACGACATTCCGAGTAGTTCCCTCGTATGTGAACCAGTTTTTGGAAATGAATGAATGAATGAATGAATGAATGAATTTATTCAAAACCAAACATATCATACATTGATTACAGTTCAAAATACATTTACAGGAGTTTTGAATAACAACATTAGTGGTTTTAGGACCCCAAGAGAAGCTAGGCTTGTGAGAGGGGCCCCACTTAAAATATACATGAGATATATCGTTATAATGCCATTGTTCAACCAGTGAATGTCGCTTGTTCGATTTTCGGTATTCGCGTGCCCTCGCGAAAACGAGCCGAATACCCGAGCCGTTTAGCTCTATATGTGAACCTAGCTTAAGCGTATGTACATGGCACTATACTTCAGCACACGAACACGAATGCACATGGGCTTCTTAATAATGCTCAATATTTTCAAAATTCTGTTTTGATAAAAAATTTTGAATAGCAATTCAATTCATGATCATATAAAAGTGTTTGCAGAGGGTTTTTATTTATTTATTTTTTAGTTGCAATGTACATTAAATGCCCTGCAAATATATGGGCATATGATATGAGTCATAAATACCTCAACAAATTTTACCCTGGAATTTTATTGGTTTTAAAAAATGGAGAAAAAAAATAAATGAAAAATAAGAGGGAAGGTTTAAAGAAAATCGACCAAAAAGTTGCGACGTTATGAAAATTTAAAGTTTTGACTGTGTGACGTCACGTGCGAACAGCTCTACCATGTGCTGTGTATGTAAATTCTATAAATGTGTGTTTTCCATGGTTTTTGATAGAAGAAGGGGCCAATTTGATAGAGGCTTGTATATAAACATAGGTTTGATGACATATCGATCGCACCGGTGAAATAATTAATATTATTGACTAACACATAAAAGAGCAGCTCACACGTGACGTCATAGCTAGAATCAAAATTTTGAATATTCATAACTTCGTTATTTGGGGTCGATTTTCTTCAAACCCTCACCCATATTTTTCTTTTATTTTTCTGAATTTATTAAAACCAATTTAAACCAAGGGTATCCACTCAGTAAAAAAAAAAAAAAGAAAGAAAAAAAAAAACAGGAAAATAAAGATTAATTCATTATTGGCCTGTGATAAGTACGGTAAAAAACGTTCTGAAAAATAAAATTTCCAGGAATCTGTGGATTTGTCACAATTCGGCCTTTGAAGCTTCACGGCACTCAGGAAGTTCCATGCAGCTACCATGTGAGTTCCGATCGCATCCTTTCTGTTCAGTGGTTCAAAAGTAGTCGATCTGATGTTTTCGTCAAAGATGGAGAAGCGGTTGCATGGTGGGGTAACGGTGAATCAGGTGGCTCCGAGGGATTTCACATGAAAGATGACTTCTCATTGATTATAGACAACGTGAAGCTCAGCGATGCAGGATTTTACCAGTGTGTCGTTACTCCATCAGGCTTTGAAGCTGTTACATCTGAAGTGAAGCTCACAGTTTATGGTAATTTTCCTCTCTTTTTGAAGGTTTTGATTGATGACTGTATACGTCAAGTGGATGTGGATTACAAAAAAGAAGATGCATTGACAGGATAGCAAACAAACAAGGGGAGGCTCATTTAATGGATGAGTGAACAATTTCAATCATTAAATATTGAGCCATGTTAATTTCCATCTGAGGACAGACATGATGATATTTAACCCTAATACCAGGTGGCAGGGAGACTGAGAATAAACCTAATAATTTACAGAAAATTAAAATAAGCCTTCTACAATTGAAGAAACACATAGTCACATTGTTTCATAAGGGTCTGGAAAATGATTGCACTTCCTCAGGTTTATTTCTTGGAAAATTTTGTTCACGACAAAATATTTTTGTTATAATAAAACAATATTTTATTTGTGTTAGCAAATAACCCCTTTGCAAAGTTAAAGCTGATTGAAGGTTAAAGTCCGTTATATGTTACTTTCGACAACATATATCTTGTACTGTACAGCGAAATCGCGAACATTTATCAAGCTTTATTAATTTCATATCAACTTTGCATCTCTTGACACCATTGTCATCGATAATATCGTTAACATTTCATTCAACTCAAATTTCTAAGTTTCGACTCCATAACAAGTGTTTTTTTTTCCAGCTCAAATACTTTGATAATTGCTGTGAGGTCTGATTTGAAATTTAATCATATGAAAATTAATAGTATCCCTATATAATATTCCTTTGTTTATGTTTTTCCTTTTTCAGCAACGCCACATAACTCTATATTGATCGACTTCAATCGTCAGTCAAAGGGGTTCAGTGTCAATTGTTCACTGCATCACATATATCCCCTGAATTCTTCAGAATTCATATCGTGCTGTGGCAGTGGATCTGAAAGAGAAATAATCATCAACGCTGATGGGACGTACAACGTGACTTTCATGAATTTCCTGTCTTATAACGATGAAGATTTAACAACAGAATGTCATTATTCTAACTTTGACTATGAAAGTAGTTCTTCCGTTCGGTTGGCAAATGTTCAAATCGACTCTTCTAATAATGGAGAAGATAACGTTTCATGTGAGTAGTATTGTATTTGATATTATCTAGCTTTTGACATCTTTCAAAAATTTATTATAGGTTTGTGATTGGTTTCGGAAAATTAAAACGTTGTTGCTAAGATAATTGAGAATTTGTTTAAATGTCAAATATTCCCAATGGTAACGATTGGGATAGAACATATCACATATTCAAGAAGAAACCATACCCATCTGAATAAGTCAATGGATGAAAGCGATTTACACATTTGTCATATGCTTTAAGACATTTATACAGATGTATATAATTTTTAAAAATATGTATTTGTAAGGATGAGATAACAAAAGTACGTTTATATCAATTTTTTGTTTTCTCATAAAGGCCCTGACGTACATCAAACATGTGAAAACAGTTCCCGGTCGTTGCTCTGGACGGGATGGGTGATTTTGATCTTAGAAAGCGTCGTCTTAATCATCATTATTCATGGAGTAATAACGGGTAAGAATGTCGTTCATCTGTGATGGATTTTACAATAAATCTGACTTCAATAAATACTTTGCTTCCCGTCCCTATCATGATATGGTGGTTTTTTTTAACGAATGTTTTATATTCATCGTACACATTGGCCCCTATTATGATGATAATAATAATAATACTAAAAACAACAAAAAACGTAATGTAGGTTTTCCCGGTCAAGTTTAAACTCCTCCGATCAATTTGACGTTTCTTTTAAGCAATTTTGCTTATGCACTCTTTTATGTTTCGAAAACGAAAGCCAAATACTATCTTCCATTCTATTCAGGTCTGACATGCAGTTTTGCAATGTCGTATCCCCTAACAACACAGTGTGCAGTTTGTTTTGATCAATAGTTGCACTACACTTTAAAGGTAAAAGTCACCAAAAGGCATATTTGGGGTTGCCAGCGGTATCGCAGCAGTCATGGGTGTTTTATAGTTGGTTAAATTGGCCAATACCCCTCCCCCAGTCAGAATAGGCATAATTTAGTCTTTATATAAAAAAAGTCATTAAGTAAGGAACCATTGCTTTGACGTGTAATTAGGAAAGTTTAAAAATACCGAAAATTTCAAAAATTGCCCATTTGTGTACTGAACGCACCTTTCCCCTAAATTGTTCTGCTACACACTTAAGTGCGTCTAAAAGGCCTTTAGCATCATCTAGGATATCTTGAAATCAATCAAGGTAAATTTCTGAAACAAAAAAGACGCAAAACATTAAGAAATACATTAAAACAAAAACAATCGAAGACAATAGAAAGTATTAAGAGAAAGAATACAAAGGAATTCACGAGAAACTCAATTTTTTTTAATCGCAATGTTGTTGACTATTACACTCAGCAACTTTTACCAAGAAATTGGGCTTCATAGCAATTTTTACAACAAAATATTGATAAATGTATAATAATATATCCTTATTTTGCATAAATTATGATAATTAATTAATTGTTGCCTCAAACTACAAACAAATAGTACAGGGTTATATTTTGCATGTGCCTCATATATCAGCATCTATGCAAAGTTTTACTTTGATCAGAGTGAATTTGGCGCTTTACAAATCATATATATTATTATTATTATTATTATTATTATTATTATTATTATTATTATTGGCCAAGATATCTTATATTTTCGATAATTGAATAAATTATTGCAAAATCATGTTTTTTTGCACTTTTTGCATATTTATGACTAAATTTCTGAATTCCAAGGAGACTTGATGTGATAATCTTAAAGTATATTGGTTGCATAATGCATTTTTTTTTTTACTTAAAAATCATTTGGACTGAAGTACTCGGCACATATTGCCTTCAAATGATCCAAAACATAGCTGGCATCTTTTGGAGGGCAGTGTATAGTATATTATAATTTATGTTTATATGTTTATTGTTACATGTTTGCGTCTCTTGTAGGGGAGGGGTTAAAATTAAAAGTGTGATTGATGAAAACTTTGAATATTTTATTCTACCTTTATGTTAAAGATATAATCATTCCCACCTTCCCCAAATTTTATTTAAGCCTTCATGACGAATGTTTTAATTGCAATTACATTTTATTTTTCACATAATAATTTATGTTTGGCTGAGATTCTACAATACATTTTTGGAGGATTTGTTAATCATAAACCCCAATTAAAATAAATTTGACCCTTCCCCTAAGCAATATAGACCTAGGTCTGTAACCATAAACGAAGAAAATAATATCCCATTAGGCTAAAGATGTGTTTTCCTGGAGTAGCACTAAGGGGCCCTGGTCGGCCGAATATCATTTACGAATAGAGGCCCCACGCATTTAGCTGGCGCGAATTATGGTGGGGGCGTGGTGGGACTGACACCCCCTCCAACAATTTAGAAAAAAGGTACCTAAAATTTGAAATTGTTTGGCCTCTGCCCCCGCTCTTCTGACCACAATACAAAAATAAGGGATTTCTGAACGGCTGACTGACTGAAATAGCCTACGCTACCCCCTTGGTTTTCCACACACACAAAAAAATAAAATCACGCCTGATACCGGCACAAGCAAAAATTCTTTCCCTGCTGCCAGGCCAGACCAGAAATCGAGTGATAAGCTGACGGAAGATGAAATATGTAAAATGATGAAGATACCTATTAAACTGAAATGAAAAATTATACGTTAAAAAATGTAAAGGAAGGAGAAATGAAACCAGGAATAACAGCCAAAAAAAGGGGGGGAAATGGAAATGAAAGAAAGTAAAGTAAAGTAAAAGAAAAGAGATTAAAAAAATAAAGAAAAAGAAAAGATTCCCCCAAAAAATAATAAAGGAGAAGAGATTGATTCAAGCTTTATAGATTGTACAGGCAATTATCGACTGTGTCCACATATTTGGCGCTGACCCCATATCTCCCCTTGCTCCGTGTATCCACGCGCCGGGACAATGTTTCTAATTTGCATGCCTAAAAACGAATTGATGAAAGTATAGCCTTTTTTATGCTAACGTTCTAGATTGGGTCTTCCGTATCTTCCAGCGAAAACACGCTACTGAACTGTAGGTGCGCGCGAAGACCGTTTTCAAAATACATTAATTGGGTATGATCTAGGCTATTCGCATGAAAAACGTGAAGTTATCATGAACGACTTGAAAACTAAGAATACACGCATAGACACATGCATAGTGTCGTCCATGAAAAGGTTAACATAATTATGGGTTTTATACCCCCGTCACACTGAGCTCGTTCCTACTACGTCCTTGCAAATTTTGCCGAACGAGCATAGTCTGTGTGTAAACTGAGTGGACGTAGTAAATACTTCTTACGATCTGTTTACGAACTTCATGGACTAGCTCGGTCGGATTTCCAAAAAAATGTTCAAAAAAATCGGGCGCCCATCTCGTCCTAAAATTTAACGGGGTTGCAACGTACCTGAAACGAGATGGACGTACTACAAACGAAATTGCCGTACTTAAATCGTTCTAAAGATGTGCTAGGACGTCATACAAACGAGCATTGTATATTAATTATTCAAGTTCTAAAATTAAACGTAGTGACAACGTTCCTCAAACGGGTAGGACTTACTCTGAACGAGAAGGACGTACTACGAACATACGTTTCAATTTTTAAACAGAACGGCATGTCATAATTCCCGTCACACTGAGCTAGTTCTCACTGCGTTCTAGGTAGTTCTTGGTGAACGGGCTCAATCTGTTTACACACGGACTGAACGTAGTGCAGACCTTTTAGAATCTAGTACAGACCGTTTACAATCTGTTTACGAACTTGGCGAACGGGCCCGAACGGAGAGAACGGAAAGGCATTCCGATTTTTTTGAACATGTTCAAAAAAATCGTACTGGCTTCAAGTTCTAAAATTAAACGTAGTGACAACGTTCCTTAAACGGGTAGGACTTACTCTGAACGAGAAGGACGTACTACGAACGTGGTACCTAACTTTTATCATGCTGCGCATAGGCACTTTTAGTGACGGTTTGGACGTGCTACGAACGGTATAGAGTGAACGAGCAGTTTACTCGTTCTGAACTGGATAACAACGTATTGCGGACGCGATAAAGACGGAATTGACGTAACGAGAACTATTTATGAACTGCCTAGCATCGTATTCAAGAAATTATTTTTCAAAGTTATAAGTTACAACCCGACCAAAGCCCGTTCAGCATTTTTTTTTTAAACGGGCAAGAACGTTATAGAACGACCTCAGTGTGACGGCCCCCTTTTTTTGATACCTGCAATCTATGATTACGCGACTACAGTTTTTGACACGTACACCTTGGATTGCTTATGGTCATGGTTCACATGTTGGTATAGTAATAGGGTGGAGGCGTTACACTTTGGAGGAAAAATTATCACGTTTTTTTCCTTAGCATGAAAATGATATGCAGTCATGAGCTGCGCAATAATTCATATTGTAGATAATTTATCAGGCTACATATCTGTGAAGTTTCAGCTTAATATGCTCACAGTTTTAATACAAAGATAATTTGAGTGAAGTAGGGTAAGGGGTGGAGGATCCTACGGTGGAGGCACGTGTTAAAGCATAGGGAATTCCCATTTTTGTTACTTTGTTATTTTTTTTTGTGTTATATCTTTGCAGCCAATTGGTCTTATGGGTTGATTGATATATCATTCTTTTTGGAATTTACCTGGTTTTAGATAAATGTGAAGAAGATTTTTCAAAAGTCATTTAATCAATTAATTAATCAATTAAAACATACTTAATGCACACATCCTTATATACAATGCATTGCAGGCATCAAAAATTGCCACATGCAATTTTATATACTGACAATAATTGTTATTTTTTACAATTTTCTTGGGATGCATGTAGGTACACGATTGAGTATTACATATTACTTGCAATAAACTTTGTTTGAGTTGTAATCCAAATGTAAAAAAAACAGGATTTCTGCCCTTATTGCACTATTTTTCCTCCTTTTTTGACACCCTGTAGCGCCGTTAGAAAAAAGGGTTATTTTGTATTACAAGTTTATATTTTTCAGAAGCAAGGGGTCTTATTAACACAATCCAAGATGACTGATTTCATTTGGTGCAAAGATTAAGAAATTATTTGCCGTTAAAATTGTGAAGTTTTTATCACGATTTTTCCTATAACACTCTGTATAGCTTTTATGACACACCCTATACAGGCACAAAAATATGTTAATCATCTTCCTGTCAATCTCTGATACATGTTTGACTTTCTACTAAGAAATTACAGATTTTTGATTGTGACGATGTACATTTCTACAATTTTTTGGACATGTAACGCATTTTCCACCCAACTCATGACATGTGGCCTTATAGACCATTTTGGGGGCTCCAAAGCTAACGCACATGCATTGTTGTTGGACAAAAGAAATAACATGGGACAAGACATGCATCCCTGAATGCACTGTCGATACCGAATCAGTATTTTTCTTTGTGGTTTCCTTTGTTTGCGCCCCCTAAAGTGTTCAATGGGGCACGTTCCCCCTTGCCAACTAGATGAACCACGGGTTAGTAATTGCTACTTTTACGAAAGTGTTTTAAAATTTATATAGATAATTTGCATTATAATCCATTTTAGACAAATTTAGTACAAATATATTAATTTTGGCGGTTTTCACATAAGCAAATAAAGTGCACATTGGTTCTCAGGAATTTATATAACAATATTGATAATCACATACCAATCCTAAATCATACAAGTGTGTTAAACTATGATACTTGAATTAAAATGTTCCAATGTTTTTTTTTTCCAGAACGTATGATCTTCCGTCCCTCCGCGTCTAATGTAGCGCTCTCATCAAACAACGGAGAAGGAAACGCTCATCCTGTTAACCCTCCAGACAATGAAGGTGATCACAATCAGTCAAACAGGGGAGAAAAGGATAAAAATGGACACTCTCCCGATAATGAAGGAAATCACACAAAATATCAATCAACGTCAATTGCATTTTTTGGTAAGCCCTATTACTTAGCACTGACGATCACTGTTAAGGTAATCATAAT
Organism: Paracentrotus lividus; assembly: GCA_940671915.1. NCBI lineage: Eukaryota > Metazoa > Echinodermata > Echinoidea > Camarodonta > Echinidae > Paracentrotus > Paracentrotus lividus. Next base: position 82,692 of record CALNVZ010003001.1, read on the forward strand.
AATTGTAGCAGTGGTACATCTGGCAATAGTTCATTAATTTCAAATTAATTGATTAATGTGGTTGAACGTTTATGAAGTTAGAATTATAAATATGTACACTTTCACAATAATGCATCAGTTAAATTACTCATCACATTATATGGTAAATAAGTATACAGAGTAAAATTTACATCGATTAAATTATTTCATAATTATGTTCGTAAAAAAATATGTGCACATTAAAGATTTATTCCTTTGGCATGCTCTTTCGTTGTGATTTACCATGTTCATCCATCAATTCTTTGTAAATCCAGTTTAGCTTCTACGTGTAAAGTAACAAAGGATGTCCCATTTAAGAATGTGCACTAAAAATCTTTACACATAGGCATACATGTACCAAAAAAAAGAAGAAAAGAAAACCCCATTGTACTATGCGTTGGAACGATTCTGCGCAAACGTATTTCCTGTCATCCGTAACAATAGAAGTAAAGGTATATCCTTATAAATATGATATTTCTATGACCATTTAATTAAAAGGAATTTTTGGATTTGATTCATGGCCTATGAGCAAAATTGTATTTAGCTTATCATTTTCTAAATACGACCACGCTCTTACCGCTTATAATTTTGTTTAATGCTGTGCAATACGAAAGTGTGCTATACCAGATTAACAATTTATTTATTTTCTTTCAGAAGCATTTGTCGTTGCTATTACCTCGTCTTATTCCTTCATAGTTTATTTATCATTTTCCTTCATAGTTTATTTATTTAGATAAGTTTACTTATCATTTTCTATATACGACCACGCTGTTACCGTTTATAATTTTGTTTAATGCTGTGCAATACCAGATTAACAATTTATTTATTTTCTTTCAGAAGCATTTGTTGTTGCTATGACCTCGTCTTATTCCTTCATAGTTTATTTATACATTCATTCTTATGATCATTTTTTATTTTTACTACTTTTTTTTTACTTTCAAAATTACGTGAAAATAATTATAAACAACATAAAATAATTGGGCAAGTAAAACACAGGCCCTATCATCGCTAAAACGAAGTGTAAAATAATAATTACAAAAAAAAACTGAACCAAATAATATGCCTTTCTTAAATTCACATATTTGTAAACGTTAAATAGGTTAACTTGTATGATACCTTTGGAATTGAAATATAATTTGATAATCATGATAATAGGTAACTCATAAGGTGTAAACAACCCGCACCTCCTTCGTTTTAGAACGAAATTATTTACAACATCTTTTCAATGTTTTCACTTAGTGTCTGAGACATAAAACCTAGTGGCCTGTAAAATATGTTTTGCTATTTGGGGTCACAATAAGTCCATTTTTATACTAAAATATACATCTCTCTTTTTCTCAACACAATAATTGAAAATTCTTCTCACACAGTATCAAGGTACGTTTATACCCGCATCCCGGTATACACGTGGATAATACATACATGTATGCACAATGGCAAAGGCCTGTGACCATAAATTATGCCATTCAGATTTAATAGTCTTGTTACATGCCGTGTGAAACACTCACTTAGCACTGGTATTGCAACATAGAGCGTGCATTTTTTTTTTCTTTACATTTCCAAGTCTTTTAAATGTTTTCATATTTCATTCATGGCCAGAGATTTTGCGAAATTGTTTGTATATTCTGAAAGAGGAGACTTGTCCCTTTTCATTCCTGAGATCAGTAAATACTCAGACAGGGGCACTTTTTTTTTTTTAAAGGGGGCGACAAATGAACCGAAAGACACCTAAACATGAAATTTTAAGAGGTGGGGATTATTAGTGAATAAAATTATTAAGGAGGAGACATATTTCTCCGAAAATTGTTAAAATGTTTCCGTCATGCTTGTGGTAAATTAAAAATGGCCAAATTGGTAGCAATACAATGAGAGACAAAAGGAGGAACACCCGAAGAAGATAAATTTATTTATGTTGTTGCCAAGGAAAAATTTAGTCCCGTATTGCAGAGACGATTTAATGCAAGTTTATTCCACTGAATTCCTAAATTACTGTTGAATTATTGTAGTAAATATAATGTCGTAGAGATCGAAATTTGTATACTTCTATCATATTTTGCTGGATATTCACGACCTCCGATTTTGCCACGCATCCTCCTTAGCAGCGGCGTAACAGATTTTTCTCTTCTGTGCGTGGTGTTGCTTTCATTAGCCTTTGTGATGGTTCCTTATGACTATTTTTAATTTGCCACAAGGATAATGGAAACATGTAAACAGTTTGCGGAGAAATTTGGCTCCTCCTTAATAATTTTATTCACTGATAATCTCCACCTCTTAAAATTTCTTTTCTTTTAGGGGACTTTGTTCATTAGTCACCCTTTTGTTAAAGAAGTGCCCCTGTCTGAGCATATACTGATCTCAGGAATTAAGAGGGACAAGTCTCCTCTTTCAGAATATACAAAAAATTTCGCAAAATCTCTGGCCATGAATGAAATATGACAATATATAAAATACTTGTAAATATGAAAAAATGCACGCAGCTGTGATGCAATACCAGTGCTAAGTGAGTGTACATGTTTACTCATAATAAAAGCGCTATATAAATGTTAATATTGTATTTGTCTTATGATCTTTGTCTGGTTATTATGATACACTGAGTGTTGATTGTTTTTCTTTCAATAATGACATTGAAGAGTGGTTCTGATGTGTTTGAATCAATTTGGCGAATCCAATAAGATTATATAACGATGGAATTTTAATTACGAAAACCCAATCTGAATGACAAGTTTCATGCACTTTTATCTGAAGTGATTTAACGTGAATGCCGATGTATGTACCCTTACAAATATATGTTTTGATATTTGAAATGAATATATCTTTGTGACATATCCGCATGGCCTAACACGAATTATTTGTCATAGTTTTCCGTGATTTGTATGTCTATAATCTTGTTTGTCAATCAATTGATTATTCTTTGTAAATGTTAAATTGTATAGTTATGAAGGTGATTGATTTTTGTAAAATGCTGTTTTGTGTAGTTTTTAAGATTTTTGTTTTATACCTTTGTAAATTCATTTTGTTTCAGCCTTTGGCTGCTATTTGGGAGTGGTGTGGTCGAGTGGATAAGTCAGCGGACTTACGATCACAAGGTACGCGGTTCGAATCCCGTCCATACCACTAGCATCCTTCGGCAAGGTGTCAACCTGCAAATTTGCCATACTTGACCCAAGTAAGGTAAATGGGTACCGGTAGGAAGAAATTCCTCGAATGCTTAACCCTAAAACGGCCGGGTTATTTTTGCCATCTCACAGCCAAGGGGGGGGGGGGGGGGGGGGGGGGCTGATTAGGCCCCCCCCCCCTTCAGATCTCGGTCGCCGATCGCGCGAGCGCGGCGAAAATTTGCACAATAGTAGTTTGCGATGTAATCTACAAGACTGTATAGTTTGTTTTTCCAAAATAATGTCTTTTTAATTTATATTAATTAATTATGCTAATTTATGCATGAAATCATACTTTTTGCTCTAAATCATTAAATAAGGCTCCTAGAATGCTAATTATTGGTGTAAATATTGCTTGTAGCATTCCTAACGAATGTACGTGAAAAAATTCTGGTAACTAATTCTATTTCTTATGTATTTTATTGTTTTGGGAATTTCTTATGTATTTCTTTGTTTTTCGACTTATGTATTTTATTGTTTTTTTGTTTGGAAAACTTTGGTCATTATTCATCTCTGAATATTACAGCAATATAAACTAATATAATGGCTTATAACCATATTTTAAATACTGAAATGTGATTTCAGCATGAAAAGCCATTTCCCATATGTTTTATACACAAATACAGAAAATCTCCGGTTTTTGAGCCTGCGCTGCATTACATAATGTTGTGCAATTTCTGAACCGTACGCTCAATTTTGTGCAAAATAGTTTTAAAAGTTGCGTAAGATGTTAGAGTATAAAGTCATAAATGCGCGGAGCGCGATTTTTTTTTTCGGCGACATGACCGCGCGAAATGTCGAGGGGGGCTGATTAAGCCCCCCCCCCCCCCCTCTGGCCCTTTTAGGGTTAAAGCGCCCTTTATTAGGGCAGCTATGGCTATAGCCGGGTAATAATATTAGCTGCGCCACTGAATAGTTTACTAGATAGACGGCGCATTATAAATGCTTAATATTATTATTATTATTATTATTTTGAATATTGTCAATAAAAACCCATAATCTATCCATCTATCTTTACACTGTAAAAGATATTTGTATTTTTACAGCAAATCTGCTGTCAGCAGAGTCGCCATAAAAAGATGTAATTTTAAAAACAGTTTTGTAGTAAATTTATCCTGCAAATAATTACATGAGAAATACAAAATATACATCAGGAGTAACACATTTGTTCCGTTTGAACCAAATACGTAAGCTATCATGGATATAGAACTCTAATGATTTTTTTCCCTTCTCTTTCATTAACTCTTAGAGGAGAAATTTACAACAAAACTGTTTTTTAAATTACATTTTTCTGTGGCGACTCTGCTGACATCACTTTGCTGTATTTTTTTTTTTTTTTTTTTTTTTTTTTTTTTTTTTTTTTTTTTTTTTTTTTTACAGTGTACTGTAGATGTATACAGTTTTGCACATACATGTGTTATTGATTATGTGTATTGTATTTCTTTATGTTCATGATTCAAGAAACAATAATAAAATCCACTTACTCGGGATATAAGATATTTTATGTTTGATGTAAATTTTCTATATATGAAGGAATAGGCCTAGTGTGATACAATTATCAATGTCGTTGTCATATTAATAAGACTATTCGATC
>CALNVZ010003002.1:0-13598 GCA_940671915.1 Paracentrotus lividus
GTAGATTGGTTGAAGTATGGTGTACGATGAGGAGCCCAAATGCCATATCGCAGCTAAACACTCTATCAACTTTTTCTTTTTGATGACATCATCACAGCTCCACAGTTTGTCTGCACTTATTAGACTTCGTCTTCCGCAGTACTCAACCGCTGAGGAAAATGAATGAACCCAGTAAATAAATGGCATGTTGGAGTAGACTACTGGACGAGCGACTAGCCTCCCAAAGAAGACAGGGCTAAAGCACGGTCAAAAAAACTTTCTCACAACTTTAAAACAAAATTTTTAAAACTATGGATCACAAATAGATGCGACTCAGAACGATAAAAGGGAAAGTCTTGCCGTTTTTGTTGATGATACATACGCCCATTTCCAGACTGCAAGAAAATTTACAAAGACATGTCAACCACAAATGAGAACGTGTCGCACTTTGAGCTAGAAAAAGATGGTGGTGTTTTAACTTGTTTTATTATTCAGGATGCACCTGCAGCCTCAACTGCGATTTGATAAATAGGCACATGCTTCGTTGGACAGATAGTTCGAAACAAGAATAAAATACCACGGTTTTTTCATGTGTACTGAGATAAGAAAGACACAGAGGTGGCACACTATCGGGATAGAACCCGAAAGTATTAACACGGAAACAAGTGCCGCAGACTGATGAGGATAAAGATCACAAAAAATTGGAGATGTCGGCTAAAGGAAGTAAATCAATGCTAGTTCAGCGACTGACGAACATAAGAGATGATCATTGAGCGACTCGTGTAATGTATGATATCCAGTTTTCGAGTGTTCAGAGCCGAATGAATGCTACGGGGGCCGGCGCTACCAGGGTGACCTTACCCATTGTTCCCGTCACAATTTGGATACCTGGTGTGAACAAGGTTATCGATACTCTAGCTCTCCTCGATACAGGATCTACAACGTCTTTCTGTACTCAAAGACTGAAAAACAAGGTGAAAGCCAAAGGGAAGTCCAGAACCATGAAACTCTCGACAATAGAGGAGAAGGATCATGAGGTAGAGACTGAGGTAGTTACACTGATGGTAAAAGGTGTTCCAGGAATAGAACTTCAAGTAGAAGCTCATACTAGGCCTAGTCTCAACATCAGCGTTGACCTTCTTGCGAAGAGAGAGGACTTGAGACGTTATTCTCACTTGAAGTCATTGATATCTGAACTGCCTGATGTCAATCCTAGTCATGTTGAGCTCCTGTTGGGTCAAGACGTCCCAGAAGCCTTGACACCTTTGGAGGTTAGAGCTGGAACTCCAGGGGAAGTGTATGCAGTCAGAGGTACACTAGGATGGGCTGTTAATGGTCCTGTATGGAGAAATACGGCAGTCAGCAATCATGTCTCCTCCAGCTTTATAACCAGTGACAGGAGACTCGAAGAACAAGTCAAGAGATTCTGGACCTTAGAGTCATCTGATGTTCTACAAGATGACTCAGTATCAATGTCAGTGAATGATAAGAAGACTATCAAGATTTGGAATGACAGCATCAAGTTGAACCAAGGACATTATGAGTTGTCGATTCCCATGAGAGAGGATGTACCAGCGCTTCCAGACAACTATGATATGGCTGTTAAGAGGTTAGATTCCCTGAAGAGAAGGCTGCAGAAGGATGACAGACTGCATCATAACTACACCCAGGAGATGAGTTCACTTTTGGATGAGGGATATGCCGAAGAGGTGACACCCGAGGTAACAACCGACAGCAGCTACACCTGGTATCTACCTCATTTCCCAGTGATGAGTGACAAGAAGCCGGATAAGACTAGAATAGTTTTTGACTGTGCAGCTAAGTATATGGGAAAGTCTCTGAATGAGGTTGTGCACCAGGGTCCAGACCTTACTAACAAGCTGCTAGGAGTGCTCTTGCGGTTCAGAGAGGAACCAGTTGCAGTGATGTCGGACATTAAGACCATGTTCCACCAGGTTCGTGTACCAGCTGCGGAACGAGACGTTCTTCGATATTTGTGGTGGCCTTCAGGAGACTTCGGTCAGGAAGTCAAGGTGTATAGGATGTGTGTTCATCTTTTTGGGGGCACATGGAGCCCCAGCTGTTGTAGCTTTGCCTTGAAGAGGACTGCCGAAGATCACAAAGATGAGTATAGTGCTGATGCAGTCAACGCAGTCCGGCATAGTTTTTATGTTGACGACTGTTTGGTATCCTGTAAGTCTGAGTCAGATGCAATCAGACTAGTCCGAGAACTGAGGAGTCTTCTTGAGAAAGGCGGGTTCAAGCTGACGAAATGGACAAGCAACAATACTGAAGTCTTCCAGTCCATTCCAGAGCAAGAGAGAAGCAAGCAAGTGAAGGGCCTAGACTTGAATCAAGATCCTCTTCCGACTGAAAGAGCCTTGGGAGTAGAATGGAACACAGAAACAGACTGTGTAACTTACAACATTGCTCGCAAGAATAAGCCCTTGACCCGCAGAGGTCAGTTGAGTGAAGTAGCATCAATGTACGATCCTTATGGGTTTGCTGGACCGTTCGTACTCAAGGCGAAGATTATCATGAGAGATCTTGCTATTATGAAGCTTGAATGGGATGAACCTATACCTGTTGGCATACAGGAGAGATGGAGTCAATGGAAAACAGAGTTGTCTGAGATGAAGAATGTCAGAGTTAGCAGATGCTACAGACCATATGACTTCGAGACTGTGAAGAAGTATCAGCTTCACCACTTCAGTGACGCCTCAGAGAAAGCGTATGGGGTAGTGTCGTACATTCGTATGGAAACCAGACAGGGAGAAGTTTCCTGTAACATTGTGATGGCTAAATCACTGGCACCGCTTAAACGGGTGACTCTCCCGAGATTGGAACTGATGGCGGCTAGACTAGCTGTAACTATGGATGAGATGATCCAACGTGAGTTGAATCTTGAGCTAGATGAGTCGATGTTTTGGACAGACAGCTCTATTGTGCTCCACTACATAAACAATGAGGAGAAGCGGTTTCGTACCTTCGTAGCAAATAGGGTGACAGCTATAAGAGAAGGGTCTAAACCAAAGCAGTGGCGACATGTCAGGTCTGAATTGAACCCTGCAGATGATGTAACAAGAGGTTTAACCCCGACAGAGATGCAGGGACGATGGCTGAAGGGGCCTGAATTCTTGTATGGTGACAGACAGTTATGGCCACAGAACATTGTGCTGGAGAATAAAGAGCTTGAGAATGATCCTGAAGTGCATGTGGACAGGACAACTGCACTCAGCACAGTGGCAGAGAATACTGATGATCCGATAGGAGTAGAGAAGCTCATCAAGAAGCAAAGCTCTTGGAACAAGTTGAAGAGAATTGTTGCATGGCTGCTGCGTGGACTGAAGTTCATGAGGAGATCCTTTGATTTGAAAGGACAACCATTGACTGTAAAGGAAATGGAGGAAGCCGAGTTGAGAATAATTCAACATGAACAGAGAAAGTTCTTCAAAGATGAGTTGGAAGAGCTTGGCAATGACAGATCCAGATCTAAGCAAGGACTGAAGAGGAAGAGTCCCCTCTACCAACTTGATCCCAGAGTTGACGAAGGCATTTTGAGAGTAGGGGGACGGTTGAACAGAAGTGCATTACCTCTAGAGACTAAGCATCCTGTCATTTTGCCAAGAGGCAGTCATGTATCAGAACTAATCTTGAGGGAGATGCATCAATCTTCTGGACATTGTGGGAGAAACTATGTGTTATCAATGCTTCGGGAGAAGTATTGGATCTTGGGTGCTGGAGTAGCGGTCCGTAGCATGATCAACAGATGTACTATCTGCAGGAGACTGAGGGCTCGGACTGTGCAGCAGAAGATGGCAGATCTCCCCGAGAGCAGGCTTATACCAGACAACCCCCCGTTCTCCAGAGTGGGAATGGACTATTTTGGGCCATTTGAGGTGAAGCGTGGGCGGAGCCTTGAGAAGAGGTATGGAGTGATGTTCACCTGCTTGTCTACCCGTGCCATTCATCTTGAATATGCTCATTCGTTGAACACAGACTCGTGTATTAATGCCATACGGCGTTTTATTGCCCGGAGAGGGTCTGTAACAGAGATAGTCTCAGATAATGGAACTAACCTAGTAGGCGCTGAAAAGGAACTGAGGAAAGAAATAGACAATTGGAACAAGGAACAGATCAGTGATGCCCTGCTTCAAAAGAATATCCAGTGGCGATTTAATCCTCCAAGTGCGTCACATTTTGGAGGAGTTTGGGAACGACAGATAAGGACTGTTCGAAGGCTGTTCACATCACTGATACGACAGCAGACACTTACAGATGAAAGTCTGAGCACCCTCTTCTGTGAAATAGAAAACATGGTCAATAGTAGACCAATTACGGGTGTATCTGAGGATGTGAATGATCTAGAAGCGTTGACACCAAATCACTTGATCCAGATGAACAGGAAGCCATCGCTACCTCCTACGGTGTCAGCTAAGACAGATCTCTACGTAAGCAAGCGATGGCGCCAGGTACAATATCTAGCAGATGTGTTTTGGAGGAGATGGACACGAGAATACTTACCTCAACTTCAGGAGAGAGCTAAATGGGTGAAGGAGCGTAGAAATGTGCATCAAGGTGACTTGGTACTGATAGCCGATGATAACGTACCGCGTAATGCCTGGATGTTAGCTCGCGTTCTCGAGACTTTTCCTGATAAAAGTGGTGTAGTACGCAGTGTCAAGGTGAAGACCAAGAATGGAATGCTAACGAGACCCATCGCGAAACTTGTCATGATTTTGGAAGCAGATTTATAATCCAGTTTTGCATGATTTCTCGTGAAGCAAGATGTTGGAAATGGTTAAAAGTGATTTAATTTGATAAATGTGGTGTGAGCCTAGCGCCGCCACTCTGAGTGATCTGAATCAAAATTTACTTGCCAATATGTTGAAGGATGCAATTTGTCACAACTCGCGAATAGACGCTTTAGATCATGAGCGGTGTTTGTTTTAACCTATTAGATATGTGATTGGAAATTTGGTTCAATTGATGAGCCAATTTGAGACCAGTGGTGCGAGCCTAGCGCCGCCACTTTATTTTGTTTGAAAAATACATTTACCAATGTGGATTTCAACGAGCATGTGATAATTCGCGAAAATCGAAGTTTTGATCTTTAGCGACATTACAACTCAACGTTTTCGCAAGCTTCAGATCTTCACCATTTAATTTCACCAAATTACAATTTGTGAACAATAAATGAACAAAACTTCTCGATAACGAGATGTGGAGGTCTAGAGAGACATTGTTTGCGGGATCTTTTGAACTATTACAGAACATTATAGACATTCCAGTGAACTTTAACACTGCATAATGACTCATAATAACTGAAACTTTAGAGACAGTAAATACAGGATTTATCACAATTTATTGATGATGTTACCAAATTCCACAGTATTTATTATACATGTATACAGATGAGAAACAAGTACAATTTGACAGATAAAACCATGCATTGGTACAATTATAAACAAGTATTATGATGAGCATTAAAAGTAGTTTAATTTTGTTGGGTGTTGGACGATTAGTGACTGTGTTTTTTTGAGAGAGTGCTTTGATTCCATGCAGAATAATATTTCTCTGCGTCGAACATTTGAGCAGATTCTTGAGGAGGTTGGGAGTTTAGTTATGGCATACTGGTGTTAAGGTGAAGAAGAAGTGTAATTCTTGTAGTTAGGAAATCATTGATTATTGGGGTGTTGTGAATGTAGCGTATAATGGAGTAAAAAATTATGATGAAAGAGTTGTCAATTAATTACGTAGATCAGAAGCTGTATTAGTGAACATTCACTTGTAATGTTTTAATTCAGGGAATAGCAAGCAAACAGAATTATCTATGTGAGTATTCAATCACCGTTTGTTTGCTGGACAGAGAAGTTAGATTCATGCATACAAGTATGACCAAGAGAGAAAAGCCTCGTTCAGAGTATCGCTTTCCAAGTTAATGTTTATTTGTTTATGTGTTGATACAGTGAGCACATAACAATGTTCTGTTAAGTGGATTTTGTGAATATTAATAATCATCATTATTCATGGAGGAAGACAGTGTTTAGGTGTATGCACTTTGTCATAAGTCTAAAAGGAAGAATTATTTTTAGTAGGTATTATACTGTATAATAAGTCACTTGAATAACCTTTCTCAATTTGTAAAGCAAAGAGTAAATTTTCAAGTTTCAGAATTGCCAAAATGGTTCAGTTTTGTGTTAATGATGTAAATTAGAGGAAATTAAGGGCTAATTTATCGATATTGGATATATATTTCTTGGAAAGTCTTATTTTGATATATAGCATAAGTTAGTGTTGGTTTTGAATCTGTATACAACTTGTTTTAACAGCCTTTATAGTGTTGTGGTTTATGCAAGATTTTAATAAGAGATAGTAATTGTGAACAGAAATGATTTCATGTGTGTTTAATTGAAGGGACTAAGATTTGCTTATTATATTGGAAGATTCTTTATGTATACAGATAATTATATGGGTAAATGTTCAGGTTGTTGTTTGCACATTTAGGGCCGGCAATGATTGAGAAAATAAGATTGTTTGGATAGCTGACGTGTTTTATACTGTCATAGGCCGAGAGTTTGAAGTGTGAGATTGATGGTCGAGAGGCAGCACCTAAAACTGGCCTTGAACCACGATGTATTCTTGGTGATCGAGATACAGATAGTTTTTCCGTGTTAATCAAGGAAATATTTTGAAAGAAAGCCGCAAAGTTGTGAGTATTGATGATCGTTTGAAAGTTTAAACGATCTACCTATTGGGTTTTATGATGTTTGACTTGTTGTTGTTTTGGAATAAGTACAAAATTTTGTTTTATGGATGTATATGTATTTCGTAAATGATAACGTACCGTCTATGAGGTGGACTAAGCAAGTTGTTATGATAATGAATATGCTAAAAGGGGATTTACGAGCAGAATTACATGTCGCTCGTTGTTATAGCGTTAGTGAAAAGGTAATTATTATACATGTTAACAAAAGCTAGCAAAAGACATATTTTAAGTCAATCAATAGAGGCTCTACTGTTTGTTCGCCAACAAGTTTATTGAAATTTATGGGTCTCAATGACACAAGTAAACAAGAAAGTTAGAGGGTCCTAATAGAAGTTGAACGTGTTTGGAAGATATTGGGAATATCTCAGGGCAACCGTACTCTTCAGTTTATGATATGATATGATTAACACAAACTGCTTACTTGTAAGGATTTTGCTGAACAGGCATTTATGAGTTGTTGTTTTTGTGTATTTGTCACTACAGATCGAACGGCGTATTTGAATGGTGAACATCTTGGAGATGAAAATAAAGTCAGGTCAGTCTGGATAACCCTATGGCTCAGTAGTCATTTCTTGATTGGATCTGAATGCAAATCTGTTTGTGGAGATTACAACACCTGTTCGAATTACCTTACGACGGCTTCACGGGAAATTTTCCCTATGTTCTTCTCAACACACAGAACAGGGGGCGCTCTTTGGGATACCGCCATTAATATCTCGTTACGGTACCTTGAGATTGCACAATTAAAACGGGCACCGTGTGCTCATCCTTGGGCCATTTTTCAGTGTTTGTGGGAGGGCATGTCGTCCCCTTCGCATGCTGAGCCTGACCACTGTAAATTTAACCTTATTGTCCAACCGCCCGATGAGTTTATCAGTTGTACGTCAATGTATTGTTCTTTTTACTGTACCTCCCAACGACTTTAATGTGACCGATATTTTGCACTTTATTTCCAAATCATTACCTTCAATCACTGAAGCGAAGCCTCTCTCGTTTGGAGAATATTCCGAGTGTACTGCAACACAATTGAAAGCGGTTGAAAAACACGTTATATCGAAATTGTAAAGTGTTTATCCGAAGATTTCTACTTATCTCGGTATTTTTTTTTTTTTTTAAATAAGTCAACGGCACACCCACTGCAAAAATTAAAACGAACAAAACAAACCAAGCAGAACAAAACAAAGCAAAACAACAACAACAGCAACTCATGATGCCACAAAGTCCATGTGACTTGTAGGCCTTACCACATTTGATCGCTCAAACTATACACAAAAATTCATACTCATAAGTAAAGACATCATGATAAGAGTCGGTAGAACGAAAACTGAGATAAAACATGAAGCTGAATATACACTTAATATAAATAATTAAACAGATTAAATAGTTAAATCCGATTAAAATATTAGTTGTAGTGCCTATATTTCATAAAAGCCTCTTTTTATTGCTGGTATTTTCGTTACGGATATCTAATTGTTTTTTTGGCATTATGACACAAAAAATAGGACTTATATTAATCTCCATTAATCTTAACTTCTATCTCCAGCTAAGCACGCACATGCGTGAGCACACGAATAGAGTTCCAGCACTGCCCCTAGGAGCTGGTATGTATGACGTATCGTTCACTCTGCATAAGATAGATCCTTCTGCCTCAGTTATCCACAATGATCTACAGTGAATATGATTTCTATCACGTGACGTGCTTGAGCTGTTTATGCCCGCACACGAACGCTTAGGTTATAAATGTCCGCGTCACTACAAAACTTGCTCAGAACCTATTCACCTAAGAGAATAGAGTCTTTCCTTCCATATTCAAGTCACATGTGCCTTATGCGAGATTTGTAACCTTTGTAGATCTGTACTTTAATTGCGTCAGGACAATTATTTTGACTGAAATTGGACTGTATAACAGAGGAAACTTCAAGCCTCTCATAAATGAGAACATAAATAAATATAGTGTGATTTAATGTACAACAGAGCCGTCCAGCCTAGACGTGTAGAGCAAACAAATTAAGTCTAATGCCTCTTCTCGTGTTATTGTGTAGCAGCTGCTTTTTTCTTTTCAATACTTGATAGAACTATTTAAAGGTCAGATGATAAATGTTGCTTCTTGGAATGGATAACGCGAGATTCCGAAATTCGCTTTTCAAATGTGACACTCCCCCCCCTCCCCCGACTCAGGGGGTCAACCATACACGCATCTCGTTCCCGGATTTTAAGGATACCCGCTATTTACTCCTTACTTTGGAGGGAAGCAGGGCTCAAAATTACGCCACCCCCCTCCTATACAGGCTTTTGAAGGGAGGCCTACAACAACAATTACCCCCTATTTTATAATTATTCAGGCTTTTGTATCGAAGGAAGTTGCATAAAATTACGCCCCCCTAATAAGGCTTTGGAGGGTGGAGGCAGGAACCTCCTCTGAGTAATATGAAAAATCTACATCGAAGGAGCCTATTTTCAATGATTCTCGGGCCGCACTGTTCCCTCCTACTCGAGCCCTTAAAACTATACTCCTTTTCGTAGAGAAATTGGAAACGTAGGCATGAATACGTTGTATGTTGACCGCCGATCTGGGAATGGGTGGGGACGGGGGGGGAGGAGGAGGGTTCCTTTTCCTCCGTTTGTTGTTTCCAGATATAGAGATTCATTCAATCATTTCCTTCTCCCCAAGAACAAGCATCCATCTATCTATTGATAAGTATATAGTACCAAAAAAGAAACCGAACACACAACAACAAATAACAAAGAAAGTCCGATGTTTAGTTTTTAATATTACATTTGAACAATGGTTGTTTCAGTATTGACAATTAATTCAAAGAATTATATGGCCAGGCAAGAAGCTCAGACCGAAATCCGCAATAGCAAATTTAAGGCTTGCTCGGTCAGGGACTGTGCATGGAGCCGGGGTGGGGGGGGAGGGAGTGGGGCAGAATGGCTTCCACTTCTGAAAGTGCCCCTCTAATGTGTATTTTCTAAATCCTGACTAGGCTACACACTTTACAAAGGTTCATTGCTTTGAGGCGGCAGATTTAATATTATAATTTTTTTCTCGTTGGGGGGGGGAGTAAAAAAGGCCTACCCATCCACCGCCCCAAACCAATTAGCTTCTAAACTTTTACTTATTTAAAACTGTCTTTTCAAAACCCTAATATTTCCCACTCTTTCGCCATGTGCAACCTCACATCACCAACAAAAGTTCAGTTTGGATCGACGCAAGACCTCTCCCCCTGGATGGGCACCTGGCGCACCGCGGCCTTCATTTTCTCATCAACCGTAAAGGCCGGTGTCCCGTGTCCAGGTGGCTCTCAAAGTTCTAGGTGAAGTGAAGGGACGCCCCCTGAGAGAAAATGGATTGGAAGGCATAAATAAATGAAACACATTTAGGCTACGTGCAAGAGTAGGCCTACATGAATGTTACTCGCGAGGACCATGAGGACACCACTTTTGACTTTGCAGCTTGCTAGGGGGGGTGGGGTACTTGTATACTATTCGCGAACGCGCTATAGCGCCACGTTAATTTCATCGGTTTGGGCTTGAACTTGAAAGTTGTAGTATATTGTGCCATGCCTAGCTGTATCGATCTCAAATGGCGGCCTAAAACAACCACGTTTGACTTACTCCAGGAGGCAGAGGTTTTGCGTAACTATCGGCTAGCATGTAGTCGCACGCTGGAATATGAGCTGAGATGCTCCGTAACTGAGAATTACACACTTTTTACATTTTATGGACTGTCGTAACCGTTTGTTATAGTCATTTGTGTCGTTCATGATGCGGCTATATCGTGCTGCAGCCTACTGTGTAGGTTCCAGTACATGGTAGTCTTGCTACCAGAGTACCTCAGACTATTGAGTATTGACTCTACTCAAGTATCAAAACTACAGCCAGCACATGATAGCGGGAAGGGGGTCCGTCTAGTCTCTACAATTCAGACCACACTGCGCTACTCTTCGCTCTCGCAAGTAAAATTTAAAATAATTATAAGATCTCCTATTATAGGAATGATTGATTGCATCGACGACTGACATTTTCGACACACGTGTATCTACAGCCAGACCGGTTTAATTAAAGACATGTGTTGGCTGTTAATTTAAAAAAGCCTGGCTAAAGGCCCTAACAGCTTCATTCGCGGAAAAAAAATGCTTTACAAATTCTCATAAATAGGATACTATGAAGTAATTATAATAAAGATAGATATCAATTAATGAGTGAATACCAAGACAAACATACAAGACAAATTAAACCTGTGCAAGACACACAATGTAACCATACGGGAGGGATGGAGCCCTAGCTCATAAGCATTGAAATGGTCTCCGACTGCGTTAGACTAGGGCGGTAGTAACACAAAAGCACTCTACGATTGCCATTAAATAGTTATCTCAGATTTTGTGTTACAGCGCACTTCACTAATATCTATTTGTAGTAATGAACTTTATTACTAGACAATGATAAGAAAAAGAAATAACAATAAAAAAAAAGATAAAAAAAACATAGAATAAATGAAATTAATACATAAAATAGAGTAAATATTCGCAGTTTCTAGCGGTTTCATAACTGGACATCTCTGAATTAGTCTAGGGTCTATAATCGTTAAAACTTGTTGTACATCTCACTACATACTTCCCAAGTAAGGCTATATAAGGCGATAACTAGGACTAGGAGCGGTTTTTAGTTCGAATAATAGCGCCTGACTCGAGGTGGTTGGTGGTATGTGTGCAATGTGATTATCATCTATTTAAATCTTTCGATGGACTTGTTTTCGGCCGAGCACTGTGAAAAACAGGACATTTTAGAAACTCTGAAATTTTAGATTGATTAGGACGATCAAAAAGCACAAATTCGTTATGAACTTACCACTCATATGACACATGGTCGCATTCGTTATTAACCAACTTTTTCCCTTTTTGTTTTAATTCGGTTGTCTGTTTACAAGTTAGAAATTTTACAAGCCTACTTTTTCTCTATATTTCTAGTATTAATGATTACATAATTGCGATCTTCTATAATTTCCTAACGTATTTTAAACTGATGTAGATAATAAGAATAATCTGTCGTTAATTTCTCAGACTTTGTAAAGTATATTGAGAATAGTGAATGAAATAATTAAACTGAAACGAACTCGAAATCAAATGTTGCCTAACTACTTCAAGCTATCGCAAACGAATACCGCATGATATCTTTGAACAGTGACCACATGTGATCGAAAGTTTGCATAAGCAACACAGTAGATTACAATCAATAAGTACGGTAATTTTCAGGACCGTCCGGAATCGTTTTGAAGTGAAGTCGGGAGGACTGGAACAGAGAATGTAAGGGAGACGATCTTTTTGTCATGTTTTGCGATTTCTAGTAAAATTTCTAAAAAAAAAAAATAAAATAAGATGAATAGATAAATAAATAGAAATTGTGGGGTAGATGCATAACCCATTTAATCCTTTCCGGTCTCTGGCGGCGCGCCTGCGTATTATAGACAGGTTAAAACCTCAGAGATCGTTACTGGGTGAGGATAAGAATAAAAAAATATATTCTTAGAATGAAGTGCAAGTTGCGTAACGCTTTCCGATCGGTCTACGTCGGCGACGTCATCAAAGTAATTGCACAACAAATGGGAAAGATGGCATTAGATTCCTTTAATGCCGTCCCACAAAGCGCCATCTGTTGTGGCGACAACTACAACTGCTTGTTTAGTACCCATCGGGCCACCAATGCGCAGGTCAATAGCCTACTAGTCGCTGAAGTCCTCGATCGCGTCTGTCGCCACACAAATACCGTAGCAAATTGCTGTTCGCCGCGGTTTTTCATGTTAAGTAAAACGATAAGGCCGGTCGTCAGTTGGTTGATGTTAATGACCGTAGCCTGTCGCTCTCTGCGCGACAAGGTGCCGGTATCGTAGAGTGTCGCCAGATTAGACATCTGTTAGCAGAGCGACGGCGGCTCAGTGTAGGTTGCCGGCGCTCCAGCGTACGTGTACACGCGACGCTGAACCGAAGTGCCACTGAGATATTTAAGCCGTACACCTGTCGCGCACCTACATCAACCAAATCAGAATCGGCCTCCCATTACATACGTACATCGCCGCTACATTTTGAATTTCAAAAAAGTCACTCACGGACTCAAATTATAATGCCGCGACTGAGAGTCCGACTATCACGCTTAACTACTAAAGCGACAGGCCCGCTCATCAGGTTAGAAAACATCGATCGCCCTGCTCGTCGAATCGCAAGGCTTCGCCACAGTGCGCAAGTCACTATTTTGTTGATTTTAAGCTGCGACAAGAAAGTCAAACCATTCCGCAACGCAATAGCCCCTACTAGCTATAAGGTTGATCGATATTCAATACTCGAAAGCTCAGTCTTCAACGTCACTCAAAGTAAACAAACCGTTTACTTTATGTTATATTAATCGATAAATATAGTTGTGATACTCTTCCATACTTTACCACGCACGTGTGTGGTGAAGAAGGTCTACGAACGTTTGAACCAATTCATGATTACGTTGGCCAGGGAGGAATAGTTGGAATCTGATGTGGTTACAGAAGTGACGCGGAAGATGCGACTATTTCATTGAGGGACTAGCCCGTGAATAAAATATCGCACTCGCGTATTTAGAGGACTATACACCCCTCTCCAAAAATTGAAGAAAAAAAGAAAAGTTAACTTTGATTGTCTAAAAAAAAATAAAGTACTTATTTTCATACTTCATGAAATATGGTTGGTAATGCAAGCCTCTTGGTTGAGCTGCCTTTGCAACGTACGCAAAACATAATGATTTTTACTAATTTGGACAATGTTTTTGCCTAACTATTGGGATTGGAGGTTTTGCCGTTTGGTGAATGATGGCCGCCTGCGTCTTC
>CALNVZ010003003.1:0-13994 GCA_940671915.1 Paracentrotus lividus
GGTCACGCAACAAGAAGGGTGGTTGGGAAGTGTGCCCAAGGAAAAAGATACCAGGGCTGCATACCACCTACTGCGGACACCGAACCTATTCGACTCTTTGCCCAGTTTCTGGTGACATGGGTGAAGCGGTCTTCTGAAGTAATCATTCTGCACATTAACAGAGTCTTGGAAATGTCAAAAGCGTGAGTGCAGAAACTAATAGTTGGATGCAAATTACTTCCCGTCTTACTCAGAAAGAGCGGACTGCCAGTATGTGGAGGATCCATATCATTCATGTCAATCTCATAGTAGTAGCCATAGCATGGCGCAATTCCGAGCAAATTATACCAAGTGCAAAGTATCTCGGATTGTAGAACATAGTGGAAAAAAGCAGAGTAATCGGAGAGTTCTTAGTAATCACATTCATATAGATGCACGAAGCAACCTTGCATGTCAATATTGGGTGTTATGGTTGGTCATTGGTAAAATATTCTTACCATGTCTTGCACATTGTAATTTGTCAGCAATTGCTAGTATGAATACAATAAACCATCATATGATCAACTTCTGGAGAGACCACAATAGGGAAGCTACTTCATACAAACATTTGCTTGAACCCTCATGGTATTTTCCTTGTGTCTTAATCCCGCGGGGGCTACAATTTGATTTAGCTGTTTCGAATCAAAGAACAATTTTAGATTAAAAATGCCAAGCACTGTATTTGCTAAAGCTGTGCCAGTACTTTGCTGAGCTTTCTTCACGCAATAAGTATCCTAATTGGGTTAAAATATGGTTTTACAAACCGAGAGGTCAGATATTTATAATTAATTTGTCAGAAGCGAGAGCCGTGAGATAACAAGGTGTGAAAAAATTACTTTGGATGGTCGCTATATGGCAACCTGGTTTAGCACCCGATTGATTCTGGGTATCTCACCACGTGGTATACAGATCATCTAAGCACAATTGCCATTTAATCGATCGCATGCGTTTCGAGCGCTAAAGTTCGGGGAAACAGACTACTGTCATAGGTGTAAGGACTATAGGTCACTAAGAAACTTCGAGCGCAAATATTACGTCTGCACCGGTTGTCTTATATTATGAAATAAATGATCGAGCCGTGTATATTCAGTGAGGTAGCTTGGTCGGAAAGGCCAAGATCCGCCAAAAACTTGGTAATAATAGCCGTGACCACTGTAGAAACACGAGTTTCTTCTTGTTCTATCTGTACTACACACAAGAATTAAACACGGGTGGGAATTCCTAGATGGTTTAAAGTGGTCGAGTGAGGCTCTGGAGCTCAGACAAAAGCTATTGCCGGCTAATAACCTCTTCCTCAAACACACCTCCTCGGATGTGCTGATTTGAGGTTGCGGGTTGGCTAGTACAGGATTTTCCTGGCCATGAACAACTGTCATTTTAGGTTCAGGAAGAGGAGGTCATCATCATGGGGACAATACGACTATAGTAGCTTGAGTCATTACAAGATTTGCGTGTACATGTATGACATAGTAGAGAGATGGGCATATTCTTAGGTATGCTGGATATTTGCCCGGTTTAAGCAGGACAGGCGACTCTTTGATTTCCTCCATAGCTTCGGGAAAGTATTTGTACTCATTGCAAGTTCAGCATGTCCGAGCACGCCATTGAAGCCAAACTAGTTCCAAGGTGAGGATTTATTTCGCAGGAGGATTGTCATCAAGAGGCTTGCAGCAATTGTTGTTCTATCAGTGGTCGATAGCCATCACAGCAGTTTTCATACTCGAAGACTCTACCGGGGCTTTGGATAGCGATTCTTCAGCATCTTGGGGAAGTTTGCTCTGCCTGGAACAAAGTGATCAGGGGTTTACCCTGTACCTGGTCCACAAAAGGAGCTGGTGGCAAGCTTGGTCAGCCACTGACTTGTGGTCCTTGTGGTTTGGGTTTTTGTGTAAGGCCCTAGTACTCTAATAGACAAATATCAGCATGTCAAGACACTCACATTGAAGCACAGACAGGGTCCAGGTGTGATGCGTATATCGCCAGAGGATGTCATCAGGCCAACAGACAATTGTATGTTCTGTTCATGGTCCTTAAAGATCACACAGCACCAGTTTTTCGATTACTGAAAGGTCTGAGGGCCTTAGGAAAGCAGATTCATTACATGCTGGGGAGAGTGAGTATCGGATCAGCGTTAGGATCTAGAAGACGCAAGGATCTATTCTCTGAAACGCTATGGTATCATTGTAATATAATAGCCTTTTCGCAGAGAGTAGGGACAAGGACTAGAGTCACTCTTTGGCATTCAGCAAGTGACACTATGTGAGATCTTCAGGATTGCAATGTGATTTGTGCCTATAGTATTGCTGCTATGCACTCCCAGACAGAGCCTCGAAGTGTTTGGCGGAGGATCTTTGTGACTACGAGTCTTAGCAGGATATAGAGATGGTCTCTATTGAGCTCGCGCCCGAGCCTATGAATCAAAATGAAAGCTCATCACTCCACACGCTACGACTGTCTCACTATATAGACGCTTGATAATCACTAAAAGTTGTTCTCACCAGCATTAGCCATTGGACGTGGAGACAGCTGAAGCGCGACTCCCAACATCTGCAAGCGTTTTTCATACTCATAGTTAAAAAGTACCTTGTGACATGTCATAACTATTGGATACACCGCGATCTTATAGCCCTGGTGTATTATTAAAGACACTAGTGCACTTGTAAAGCGCTCTTGTGAAACTCATTCATCGATGGAAGTAGCAGGGGTGTCGCTATTGTAGAGAGACTTCTTAAGTGTGTATCATTATACGTGTATCGTCAATTGGAGAAAGAAGATTAGGTTCTAAGACTATTAATATTCAGTTATGAGAACGGGACAACATGTTTCTTGGATTCATTGATCTATAGGTTGCTAATCTATCATCCCAGCAACTCTTATATCCTTCTTATTGTCTATTATTATTATATATAGATACTGTCCCATTACACTTGAGTTTTGTGTGACTCTATTATTATCTTATTAATATTGATTGGTAATTAAGATGCAGGAGAGAGACAGTCTAGGCTGAAATTACTTCCAAGAAAGAGAGTTATAGACAGAATGACTGGGTATATGAGTACCTTCTCTCTTACAACCATTTCTCAAAAGAGAAAATTGATCTTGAATTATAAGATTAGCGCGTATTATTATTTTTGGAAAATAGTATTATCCAGAGAAAATTCTATCGTGCGGTAAATATATAAGCGATTGTCTTTCTATAGGGGCACGTGTTCCTTGCGAGTACGCACTACTGCCTGAGGTTTCATCATATATTTATAAGTGATATCTCACCATTGGTGCAAATTCTCGCGCACATTGGCTCTCCTATTGAGACTGTCTCCGACTCAGCTGTATATATTGGTTCCATTCGATTACATATTATTAGCGGCTGATGAACCATCGTGTTTAAATCTAGAGCATGGATGCAGTAATTGGAGAAAGGGTAGTATCGTCTCGCATAACACATACTGCATCGTGCCCAGTTATGTGCGCAGTTGCATACTATTCACTAGCCGACACAAGTGGCTTTATTCGTCACTAGATGTTATCCATTGGCCATGCGGTATAGAATATTCCTCCACCCATCGGACATGATACAATTGAATATGGGTACAATACAAACAGTCATCGACAGAGACGGTGTAAATGAGAGACTCAAGATACTTCATGGGGGAGGTTAAAAGTCTGAGAGTGGGCAGTTTATAAAGGACAGAGCTTACCAGAGAGATTGGAATATTTGCTGGATTTAAAGGCACAGAAAAAAAAAAGTAATATATAAAAACAAAAAAGTCCCATAAATAATATAGAGAGAGAAAAAATATATTAAGACAAAAAAAAAATAATCATATTGAGTAGAACAAATCTATATATATATAATTTAGGAATAAGAGCGCGCTAATAAAAATAACATATCTTGACCTTTATGTCAGTTGGATATTGATAAATATTCAGTAAAAGTTCCCAGAGAACATTCAGGTGACATTAATTAGCTGAGACAATTAAAAGTAGAGATAATTTACACATTTATATAGAGGAAACAAGAAAGATAGTAATTAGCTATCGTGTCGCAGATTATTATATCCTTCGTTGGTAAATCGTCGAGTCAGCACTAATCATTTCAAACTGCTACAAAGTGCTGACAGAGTGTCAGCAATCGATTTCTTAACATATTGTAGTTTAAGCGCATCATATCGTTGGAAAAAAACTATGGACGCCAAAAATCAAGTACATGGAAGATAGGGCACTGAGCTAGAGACTATAAGAAAATATGATACACTTCACATAAAATATTAATTAGATCTGATTTTAAAGTGATATGTGTTTCTGTGTTATATTATGGCACCATAATCTATTCATTACTCCATATAATTGAAAATAAGAAAGTTAAGAATTAAAAAATTACGTAACAGAACTATTAAGGACGAGGGATTTTTGGACTAACGATACAGATGTATAATTATGATTACAAACAGCCTCAGAGTATTGGATTGATTGGTTTTATCTCGTGACTATGCATTAAAACCAGAAAACAACCAAAAAAGAATACGTATTCAGTGATTATTCTCTAATTAATTACTGGCGTGGTAGCAGGGTTTGGGATCAGTGTTTAACTAGTCGTCTGATAAAGCCGGCTACAAATAGACCCTCTGAGGAATCTGATTCGAATAGTAAAGAGAGAAGAGCTGACGATATGGACGTGTAGCTTGGTGTGATCGTTTGCTGGTGAGCGGCTCTAAATAAGACATTCATGTTGTTGAGTTTAGATCCACATAATTACACAATGCGGGGCCAATGAATTAACTCTCATGACATCGAACAAAGAGTAAACAGCGATAAGCACCCCACTTTGAAGGGACCCACCCGCATCGACAGTCGTGTCCACTGTTATCACATATCTGAGTCATTAATGTCATAATAACTTATATAGAATAAAGTCACCGCTTCTCATATTTCTATGCAATGTGGGTGTAAAGAAGTGGAGAGTCGACGGTTATAGAAGTGGCTATGAAGTGAATCGTCGATAGTGTAATCAATGGCTGAGGTGTTGGGCGTATGAGAATTAATTAATGCAATGAGTAGAAATGATTGATGAGTACATCGTTAATGGAGACAAACCAAGGCATCGGTAAAATTCCCGTAAATGATATTAGGTACCATTACTTGGTTTTTCATTGTATCGATAGGTGACCTAAATGTTGACTCTATTGGAGGGATTAGAGTAGAGGATGAATGTGTGACCGTAGAGATTGTGGGAGGTGCCGTTATGGGAATAACGTATGTGCTCTGTTAGACCGTGCTAGTATCATCTTGAACATTCAGAGTAATGAGTCGGTTATAATACAAGTATAGGCGTGTCGAGGTGACGTTGAAATGAAGATCGTAAGGCCCAATCTAACCAATACAGATCTCTCAAAAACCTAATAAGTGGGATCCAGAAGTTAGATGATACGATTCAGACCTGGGCCTAGATCTAACCCAAACCATGGCGCAGTTTAAACGAGCCTGAAGTTCTGAATCCTGTTGACGCACTAGGACGACTCCAATACCTCTAGCTGAAGCAGGGTCTGAGCGTGCTGAGTTGAATCCGCTCATGACCCATAGTTAGAAGAATACAGTGCTGTATAGCCTCAACTGACGTAAGAGTCCTGAACATCTGACAGGAGCCCCTTGCATTGGATCTCTGAGTCAACGAGACTATGCTTATAGATACTCTGGACATGATGAGTACCATGCTCTGAGATACTTCCGAGTCCTGACTGAGGGCCTAGCTAATGATCCTGATGTACTGAGCCTAGCTCCATGGATACTCTGATGTGAATAGAAGGCCTAGTCTGAATGATTACCTGAGTGAGCTTAGCATCTAGAATATTAAGCTATAGCTATATGACCCCTTTTTAATTCTGATTGATAAGCAAAAAGACGATGAGGTTTACAGCCCACTCCGGTGATAATAGTACCATGGTCGGTTCCCTATATACACCCATAACGACATGATACGTCGATACTTAGTGCCGTAACGGCTTTCACTCTGAGCAGGTCGGCTTCCTTGAATCGGGGCCGCGATGCACTTACGTTAACGAACCACAGCTCTTTAATGCAACATGATTCGGTTATGTCTAACACACTAGTGGAGCGCAGTTCGAATCCAAAAGCATGTGCGTTTGGCCCGTAGTTCCACTTTCGGTTTTCGTGTAGTGGCACCCGAATACAGTTATGCCCTTAAACAGAATGCCTTGCAATGCCTCGAAAAGACCTGTGCAGTGGGGGATCCCTGTTGGAGTAAGATTCACTTCGCACTACTGGCAGAATACATCCAAACGCCGCCTTAACGATGGGACCAGGCCACCACGACGAACTCAACAGTAGGGGATCCTAGATACATCTTTCGGCGTATCGTTGGATGCACTAGCAGTTTCTACTCCATAAGGATATAACCAAAGTCACTAATGGTTAGACAAGTGACAGACCAGTACGACATCTGCGCTTGTACAGAAATTATTGGTTGGTCCTCTGCCGTACCATCTAAGACAGTTGGAAGCCGCTGGCTCTGCACCAATACACAGGGCCCCCCTTCAGGTACAGATTCCTGCTTCTCAGATCTTCTGATGTCGTTGCAAAACTCAAAAAGTCTTGCAGCCATGATGTCGCCACAGACCGCCAATTCTATGTCTCGGCTGAACTGCCATTGAAGACGCGTTCAGCGACTGGCAAGCTGGTCTGATAATTCAGGGCGCTGACCCTGCTTCTAGTCCCCGGATGGGCCCTTGCAGACTCCAACACCGTCGGCTTCGTGATATCAGCGTTGAACCCTGCTCGCTAACGCCCTGCCCCGCTGGAGTAATGCCGCTCATTGTGTCTGCAACCTCTGATCGATGTCCAGAATGCCCCACCCGATTGTACCTTGGTTCTTTTATCCATTAGCCCACAGACGCCTGCCGGCCGTGCTAAGCGCGGCGTCCGCTGATGGTCGCTGCCAGACCTCGAACAGCCCATGCACCAGGTGATACTGGTAACACTCAATTATATCTGTGTCGTGCTTGATGATGATGCCAGGACATGCCCTAATCAGTGTACCGCTGCATTACTGTACGCACTTGTCATGCCTCCGATCAACTTCTCAGTTGCCCCTCCACCATACTTTTCCGACTGTCAGCCCTGTGCCCCCGATTCAGCCTCATGAGACTCTACCCTGGACTGACCTTCATTCCTTTTTCCGATCTCTCCAGTGGATGCTGTTGTCCACATTCATCGCGTTCCAGCCGCACCCCTCGGTATGACCCCCGCACTGCCACCCAACGCAGGTAGTTCAGTAGAGAAATGCCCTTAGAGTTCTCTTTGTTCATCTTAATTAGTTGTCACTGATCATGGAACAATTTATAGGATTGTTAGTAAGTTTATGTATCAACTCTTCTTATGTGGTCATATTTTGTACTGTAGGGCCCTAAGGTCTTGATTAGCCCTCAATTGTTCAAATGAAAATAGATAGTTTAAGCATCGCTGTTTACACAAACCTGTTTGCTCTGAAGGGTTGTTTGTTGAAAAGTTTATGTGTATTGTCCAGAAGCTATTAATTGCTCTTGGCTTCGGCACAGATATTACAGGAGTTGTTGTTCTTTTTGTATTCTCTGATTTCCAACCTTCTGTTGATTTTTAAACACTAATTTGGCTTATAAAGAAAGCTTGTTGTTATCCGACACCAGTTTTACAAAATAATCACAGGAAATCATTTGTGAAAGCTTGAATTTCTGATATACTTGTAGCAGGTTATAGAGTTGCGATATTTATGTACATGTATGTGACATGAGTCCTGTGAAAAGGAGTGTGGAAATATGGGTATTTAAAGGCCTTCTATTGTCGATGGTTTGATAAGAGATACATTCAATAGGTGCTTTTCATTATTGATTGGAGGTGAAATCACACTGCCCAGGCGCGGGATATTTTTTTGGTTTTTGAAAAATGTGTTAATTGTTTGAGATGTGTATAATTTTTTTCTTGAATAGGAATGGTATATCTTCGTATCTCAATATCTCCAGTTATGAGATATATTAGATAGTGCAATATGCTGTGCTCGTTCGATTTGTGTTTTGATCATCTCAACACAATAGTTGATTTTTGTGTAGTCTTCGTTCGAAGTACCTCCAAGGAACTAAGATACGTTTATATTTATGTCTAGGAATACGA
Organism: Paracentrotus lividus; assembly: GCA_940671915.1. NCBI lineage: Eukaryota > Metazoa > Echinodermata > Echinoidea > Camarodonta > Echinidae > Paracentrotus > Paracentrotus lividus. Next base: position 8,179 of record CALNVZ010003003.1, read on the forward strand.
GGTTTTTTATAAGTCATCTCAGATGGCTTTCCACTAATCATGTGTCCTTTTTTTAAGTAGTTGGAGTGTTAATTGTTTAATGTTTATTTTTCTTGACAATTATTGCATATACTTAGGGAGCAAGGGGGTGGGACTGACATGTCGAGATACATAAAGTTGTTCCATCTGACGGTTGGTGTGTAATGGGACGCTAAACCAACATCGCTCTGAGCGGGACAACCTCTCAGGATGCAGCTGCAGGGAAGGGTCCCTAAACAGGTGGGGCGGTCGGCAAAATACGTCCGCCCCTCTTACAGGGAGAAAAATTGTATTGCTGACCACGAAGCTGGAGTTGAAGAAAAGTTTTGAAAGTACATGGAGTTTTGGTATGGAAATTAAAGATTGATAAATAGTTTCCTACAAATATGGTATTATTTTTTTAAAGATAGAATGATATATTCCGTAGGGTGAACAATCTGTTAAAGTGTGTTAGTTCGGGTCCGGTGGTGGAAGTTTTTTTTTCCGATAATGTTGTTTTCCAAAAATCTGAATTTTTATCTTTTTTAGTTGTTTTACCTCATGTAGATTTGTTCATGTCAGGATCTGGAGCGCGAAACTTTTTAGAATGGTGGCCGCTGAGCACGGACCACAGTATTATAAAGAAGGACAAAGAACATGCCCCAGTTTAATAAAAGATAATCAACGGCCCATAAAGTTGAATCGCGAGGTATAGGGACGAACTACGTTTTTGCCCCATTTATGGTGGTAAAACCATACATACGGCACGTGTTATACGCACCAGTTACAAGCACGGGCATGAATTATGTACTTACAGAGAGCGTTGATCTAAGCAAGTTTCCTACTGAATAAGAAATTGTATACACAAGTTTTCAATGAGGGGTTAGATAAACGATTCGCTGTGCTTATTGTGGATCTATCGCATTAGTCCTTATGTGAACGGCGAGGGGGTTTAGGGTACATGGGCCCAGTTGGGAAGGGGGGCGGAAGCATGTAAAGTTTTAGTACAAGGTACCTATAGAATGTTGGATATGAATAATTTTTGTTGTGTTGTTGCCTAGCCACATCATTGTTGTTGTTCATGAATGCCTCAGCGCCAAAGGCCTCCTTCAGTGCCTACCCTTCGCAGACGAAACGCAGGAGGGCCGTTTGTCTGTAGAGTATGTCTATTGTATCTTTACCTATACAGTTATGTGGTACAGGCTTAAGGTCGTCCCTGTCGTGGGAGAAGGTAAAGTTATTTTGAGTTTGTGGTTAAAAAAAAATGATTTTGTATGTATTTTTTACACCATGGCAAAGTCTGCTCAGTTCCCAGAAAAATGTAATACAATCTGCAGCAAATACATAATACAAAGAAAAATAAACGAAGTTTACCCATTTACAGCCTTGTTGTGAAGGCTGAAATTAAATTTAGGCAAAAAAAAAAAAAAAAAAAAAAAAAAAAAAAAAAAGAACATTAAGGTTTTAAAGTGCTTTTTTTATTGATTTTACATATAATGTGAAATAAAATATTTATCTTTTTTTTTACCAAGCCACGGCCTTTTTACTTCACATCTGTCAACTACTCTCCTGGCAGGGACCTAAACTGAAACTAGATTACCTTAAGCACCAATCAACCTTTACCTTCAGACGCGTCTCAGTGGGTAGGATGGAGGAGGCTTTGGTGGCGCAAAAAAAGAAAGGGGGGCGGCATCCCATTTGATTAGGGAAAAAGGGGCAAAAATTACCCACTTATTTTCAATCTGCCGGGTAGTTGGGAAGGGCGGCCAAAGATATAGTGAATCCCAAGAAGTAACAGTTAGGAAATTAAAAATAAGATTAAAAGCTGGCAGCCAAACTAATATGGCTGGAACTGAGAAAAATGAGTAATAATATCAAACCAACCATACGACATAGCGTATTGAGTATACATTTACAAAATGAAAGTTTATATGATAGGTTGTTCGTGGATAGCCCTTTAGGCGGATGATTGTATAAGACTCAAACCGATAATTTCTCGATTGTTTCGATAGCTCACTGAGGAAGGGTGCATACAAGCGACACATGTGGAGGGGCAAGGGGGTACAGTGCAACCCACTTTATTCAGCACCAACAAATGTGCCTCTTCAATAGTGAATATATATAGTAGTCCACCATATTCAAAGTAAAAAGTGCTGCTTTTATACTAATAAAGAATACTTAATCTATCTAAAAAAGGCACTTTGAAATTTTCTTCCCCTTATTTTCCTTCCGTCCCTCTTTCCCTTTTTTTTTTGTCCCCACTTTTTTGTCCCCTTTGCCTACTGTATCCGATAGGGTGGCATGGCATCGAAACGTGTTTCATCCACTGATACAATCCCTGACAAAATATGTGAGACACACGCGTTCAAGGATATTCTATATATTCTTGTCGTTCCGTGTGGCTTGTTTGGATAAGGGTCGCCTATGAGCCAATTTGCACTGTCGTTCTAGTGGTCTGTTCATACTGTCGGTCTCATGAGGCCTAAGTTTGCCGTAATTCGGTTTGTGGTCAACTTTGTTATATGTGGTCTGCGTATCCCTCTTTGCTCTCAGATTGAGTCCTTTATATTGCGAAGTGTCTGCTTATAGAAGCCTTCTTGTTCTGAGTCCTATCTTATTGGCCGTTCGTGCTCGTGGGGTGGACACGCTTTCAAATAATTATGTCTGTAGGCAGCAGGTTCTAGGTGAATGAAACCGTCCCCCCCCACCCCCACCCGTTAGATATATTTCTCTAAGCCAGCAGCCGGAAGTTTGTTTAATTCAAACAATAAAAAGATTTGCATTTTTATCTCTAATGCGAGGTTAAGGAGAAAGTTCTTGGTTTGAAAATAAATGAATAAATGGCACATTTTAGAATCAACGTGCCCATATTTTAGATTTTGATTTTGATTTTGCAAAGTGTTATATTTAGTATAAAAGGAGCACTTTAACTTAAAAAAGGGACACTATATATAACTATTGGGTGCCTGAAAAAGTGGGTTTGCACTGTACCCACTGCCCTCCAATGTGTCCGCTTGCCTGCACCCTTCTCCAGCTGGCCTATCGAAACAATCCGAGAAATATTGGTTGAGTCTATACAATCATAAGCCCATATAAGCTATCCACCGATAAACCGTATGATTTATTTGTAAATGTATTCACAATACGCTATTGGTCGTAATGGTTGGATTTCATTATTTATTATTATACTTTTCTCAGTTCCAGCCATAATCATTTCTCTCCAGCTTTAATCTTATTTTATTTCCTAACTTTTTACTTTTTGGGACTTAAGCTATATCGTTAGACGTCGCGTCCCCAAACCATAACCGGAGATTGAAAAATAAAAAAAGGTAAATTTTGCCCTTTTTTCCCTACTCAATGAATGCCGCCCCTTTTTTTTACCAACCAAAGCCTCCTCCATCCTACCTCCAGAACGTGTCTGAGGGTATAGGGTTGATTGTCTTAAGTTAAATCTAGTGTTTAGGTTTAGAGTCTCTTCACCTAGGAGGGAGTCTGACGAGCGTGAAGTAAAAAGCGTGTGTAAAAAAGATTGAAAATATTGTTTATTTCAACATGATACTGGGTAAAATGGAAAAAAAAAAAAAAAAAAAAAAAAAAAAACCCTTTAAACCCTGAATTGTTATCACTTTTTTTTTTAATTCAGCCTTCATAACAAGGCTGTAAACGGTAACAATAGTTTATTTTTCTTTGTCATTTATGTTTTGCTGAGATTGTAAAATAGATTTTTGGGAAGTTAGATATTTCCGTTGTGTAAAAATTAATAAAATATTCTTTTTTTACCCCAATCAATATAAACTTTGAACTTTCTCCTAGACAATAGACCTAAATCTGTAACCACAAACCTAGATTTAGGTTCAGGAATAATAACAACTCTACAAATCAAACGCGTTTCGTGAGGGTAGGACGAAGGGGGTTTGGTTAGCATCATGGAAAACAAAAAGGGGGCCCCAAAAATTAGAAGGGGGAAAAATGGTATTGTGGGGGTTGACATACTTTTTAAAAATTATTTTTCAATCCGGGGTATGGAACGACTGAAATATATCCCGGTTTCTTAAAAGTGAAGGCGGGGACAAACAAATTACAAAAAAAATAATTGAAGCCGGGGCAAAGTGATGTGGCTAGAGCAACAACAACAACAAATAATAATAATATCTAACCTTTTACACTAAAAATTTACACCTGCCGCCCCCTCCCCTCCCCATGGGCCTCGTACTCTAGACCCCCTCCCTGTTCACAATAGACTAGATAAGTAGTCCATCATAGCACAGCGTTGTTTATTAACCCTCATGAAAACTTGTATGAATTATATTCATAAAATGCTCGTGCTGTAATAGGGTATAACACGTGTATGTATGGGTTTTCCACATAAATGGGACAAAAACGTTGTTTTTCCGTATACTGCATTCATAACTTTATGGCGTTATATCTTTTTATTGAAATGGGGAATTTATTTGTCCTTTTTACATACTGTTGTCCATGCATAGGGGCACATTTCTGAAAAGTTTCGCGCTTCAGATCCTGACATGATTATTACATGAGGTAAAACAATAAAAAGATAAAAATTAATTTTTTGAAAAAAATGGAGAAAAAAAAATCAACTTTAACACATAAAATTTTACCCTTATGGAATATTATCACTATTAAATATAATACCAAATTGTAGGAAATTTTATCATCTTTAATTTGATACCAAACTCAATGTATTTAAACTTTTCTTCAACCAGTTGTGGTCAGAATACTAATTTTTGTAAAAGGGGCGGCTATTTTGGACGCCCCCACCTGTACGGACCCTCCTGCAGCTGGTCTGAAGAGTTGTCCGCCCTAGCGATGTTGGTTAGGGTCTATACAACCATCCTAGATAGGACAACTTTTTATATCTCGACATGTCAGCTATTTCAAAAATATGGGGTTTTGCTCCCTGGGTAATATTTCATATAATGTATTGTGTGTGAATATTGTTTTTCTGTTGTTCTTTGTTCCTATTATTGTAGACATATAAAGCATGGAACACTGTATAATAGACTATTTTACAGTATGAGACTGTTTTGCTGTTTTGGTATACTGTGTTTTTCCAAGAGATTATTTAGATAGTGTATTATTGACCAAGAGAGTTGTTTTGCTCTACTAGTTTTTAGAAGATCCAGTAATGGTATTTGCATGTTATGGGTTATACCTGTTTAAATGTGTTGTTTCAGATGGTTATACCCAGGGAGCAAAACCCCATATTTTGGAAGGAGCTGACATGTCGAGATATAAAAAGTAGTCCTATCTAGGATGGTTGTATGGACCCTAACCAACATCGCTAGGGCGGACTACTCTTCAGATCAGCTGCAGGAGGGTCCCTACAGGTGGGGGCGTCCAAAATAGCCGCCCCTTTTACAAAAAATAACATTCTGAACAAAAATGTTTGAAGCAGAGTTTCAAATACATTGAATTTGGTATCAAATTAAAGATAATAAAATTTCCTACGATTCGGTACTATTTTCAATAAGAATCATATTCAGTAAAGTTAAAATTTTAAGCGTTAAACTTGATTTTTCTAATTTTTTTCAAAAAATAAACTTTTATCTATTTGTTGTTTTATCTCGTGTAATAATCATGTCAAGACCTGAAGCGCGAAATTTTTTAGAAATGTGCCTCAATGTATTGAAAAGAGTATGTAAAAAAGAAAAAGTAATACCCTTTTCCAATAAAAAGATATAACGCTATAAAATTACCACTGCAATATGCGGGAAAACGACGTTTTTGCCCCATTTATGTGGAAAGCCCATACATACACGTGTAATACCCTATTACAGTGCGCGCATGTGTATTGCACG
>CALNVZ010003005.1:0-10878 GCA_940671915.1 Paracentrotus lividus
ATATATATATATTTGTTGTTTATTGTTTTTGTTTGTTTGTTTTTTTGTTTTTTTTTAGGGGGGGGCTGTCGCAGGAAAGACCACTTTGGTCTTTTTAGATATTTATCTAGGACTAATCATCTCATGTCGTTTCCCAATACATGGACCATCAATGTCACTTTCAAATGAGTGTAATTTCTCTCCTAATGGGTGTAATGGGTGTACAAAATGAAAATAATATTTTGGATCAAAATTCGTCTCTGAACTATTGGTTTTATGGCTGGATCTTATTTTTTCATTTAAGATCTATCCATTCAGAGCATCTAAAAAATAAAAAAATTTAAAAAAATTATTGGGAGTCGAACTCAAGTCCTCTGGATGAGAGTCTGTTCCTCATACCACTCGGCTAGTATTACTGATAGCGACAACTTGATTCCTAATTTAAATGAACCAAACTAGGATATATTAGTGCACGTTCAAGGCTTATTAGTAGTAATTAATTTGTAAACGGTTCGGAAAATAAAAATCGCGTTCAGCTCAAACAGAATTTATCAAAACGACTGATACAATACGCCGTCCGGGTCCCGCGGATGGTACTGTGATCGCCCCATTAGCAGAAGCACGGTACTTCGAGATTAAAATCATGAGCAAACAAAAGAAATATATGACATTTGGGGTGTGTTTCGGCTGCATTCGTTAATATCGTTAATATCAAATCCAAACTAACTCCCAGCAGGAGTAATGCACACAAAACTAATGTGTCTAAGTATAACATATCTTATCATTTATACATCTAAAGGGAAGAAAAAAAGTTTATTCAGACGCACAGCACTTCAAAATTAAAGTCATGCAGTTATTAATTGCGTGTTTCGGCAGATCCATGCAAACAAACCTTTGATACGACTATGCAAACAAACTAACATGTAGCAAAATTATATGCAACATTTAAATGTGGCTTATTGAGTAGAGAGGTGGCGGAGCCGGGGCGGGAAGCCAAGGCAGGGGCACACTAGTGCATCTCACTTTTTTAAGGACCCTAAATAAGACTCCTAAATAAGCTCCTAAAATAGCACTTTATACTGAAAATGAATTTTTAAAGGTCTTAACCCTTTTCCCTACGGGGGGGGGGGGATTTTGAAGCTCGACATTTTAAGCGTTCATTCAATCACGAAAAGATTTTGACAGCGCCGTTCGCTGACTTTTTACTTTCAAGGCTTGCGCATTTTTAAAAACAATTTTCGCGAAAATCGAGCATACACACAAAAAATGAGAACTTGCATATATGAGTGATCAAACTCAAATATCCAAGTATTTTTGACTATATAGTGACACACATCATGAAGTGCTTTCCACCTTCAATAAACTTCTTTGGAAAAACGCACTAATCGATATTTGTTGATTTATTTCGACAATATCCAGCGACCACCAGCCGCGGAGCCAAAAATGGTTTTATTAGAATATTCTTAGACCTCCATTTGTTTTATGAGTAACATAAACTAATTGTTTTGAGTACATTGCACAAAACTAAATCTAGTGAGTAACGCTTACATACTCAGAGAGTCAGTAAGTAAAGGTTGCACAAATTCATCAACTTGCTTGTGATGAGTTTGTGCAACCTTTACTTACTGACTCTCTGAGTATGTAAAGCGGTTACTCACTAGGTGAGTCCTATTCCTTTTTTGTTTGTTTGTTTGCCTGTTTTTTATAATGATATTTGGAATGTTCCGATGATATACACATCAGTGCATCATTTCACTCAAACCAATACACTGCATTACTCACTTCAGAGCATCAATTCACACAAACCAATACATTGCATTACTCACATCAATGCACTCAAACTCAAAGCTGTGTAATGACTGACAAAGTCAGTAATGGGAAATCCAGCATGGTAATCTAGCTGTTAGTGTTATCAGACGATGTATATCATCGGAACATTCGAAATATCATTGTTATAAAAACAGGCAAACAAACAACAAAAGGAATAGGACTCACCCAAAGACAACAGAGCATGCACGCTCTCCGCTCTCAGTTCCGCTGTTTAGTCGCGTATTTAACTCTGTGTTTCCGCTATACTTTCTTCCGTCCACATACGTTCCGTTAGAAAGTTAATTTATTTTCTATATCTCCCTTATACATAAGAACAAAAGACAAATCAAGAAAGAAATGAATAGAGCTTTGACTGCTTTGCGCGAGAGTGAACATAAAGCTCTAGATTCACTTTGCCAGAGTTACCGGTAACAAAAGATTACGTAATACGGATGATCAAGCCAAGCATGCAAGCATGCCAGGTATGTCGTTCGATAAACGAAAATAAATTGCACATGTACGTACGTAAGCGTAGAACATACCCATGCAAGCAGTCCGATAGTATGTCCGACTCGTGATCCGAGTAGGCGTACGCGCGCGCAACATGTAAAAGTACCGCATAGCCAGCTCTCAAGACTTTCACGGAGACTTGAGACGTCGAGACGTGTCGTAGTTTACTCATCTAGTGAATTACAGGCTATATAGAATTTCTCAGCAATTCTCACTTACTCGATTGTTAGTGTTTTCACCCGATCATCCACCAAGCCCGTACAAGTTGAAGAGAAACTACTTCTGCACAATTGTTTTACGTAATTGAACATGTAAAGTTACTAAGGGATACTCAAGACAAAAAATTATTGTAGTATATATACTCAATATTTTTTTTCTTCTTGAGTACCCCTTACTAAATTACATGTTCTGGAAGAGCCGTTATACTTTTAACAGAATACAAGATTCCTGAAGTAAAAAATACGTTGATATACGGAATAAAAGCACTCGCCTCCAGAGTAGCAAACGGGTTTTACTCATGGAAACTAGTTCTCATTTTTGTGTGTACGGTTACGATGCTTATACATGCCCGTCATCATGCAAACCTTTTTTTTTTTTTTTTTTTTTTTTTTTTTTTTTTTAAACAGAGTCAAAGCAATTGGAGTTTTTTCACCTTTTCATAGAAATAAAATTATTTTCAATTTATTGGTTAAGATTTGATTCATTTGAGCATGATTACGGTTCAAAAAGTTCTGCAATAAATTTAGGGAAAATTACAAAAATAAAAAAGACCTGAAAAACAGCAAAGTACATAGAACTTCATAACAATGAATACATTAGAAATTTTTTATACTAGGTGTTTAGGTACCTTTTACAAGAATATTTACACCAAAAATAGCATTAACAGGGGTCGCGGAGCGTTTTTTGAAAGTGGAGGGTGCTAGCCGAAAGTGGGGGGGGGGGGCTGAACAAGCTTCAATCACAAATGTATGGTCATTTTTGCGTTTTGTACACGTTGGCTGAAAAAAGTGGGGGGGGGCTGCAGCCCCCAGCCCCCCCCCCCGGCCTCCGCGGCCCTGTTAAACAAGCTTTATTTAGAGATTCCGAATAAAAAGCATGATTTCATGGCACAAATTAGCATAATTAATGATATAAAAAAAATAAGACAGACATTTAACGCAAAACTAGATTATGTTGCAAAATTCGTGACGCTCGCGTGATCGGCGGCCAAGATCAAATTGGGCCAAAAAGCCAACCCCCCCCCCCCCCCTCTCCGTGACCTCAATGATCAAAATAGCCCAGGTGAGGGTTGAGGGTTTAACAATTTCCCAAAGGAAAGTTTTCCTGGTTGTCTTCACCACAACAGCAATCAATTTCACTGATCATTAAAGCTTAATAAACTTGAATTATCTTGTATCTAGTCGCTCAAATCTCACGAAATGATTTTAATTTCTTTTGGGAAATTGTGTGTTCCACAAGATAATACATGTAATAGCAAGTTTTTTGCAATGGTTCCGTGATATAGAACTTGGACTTTGTTAAGAAAACAAAAAATAAAACTATTACATTTATATTTCCGATGTGCCAATGAATATGAACGTAATTCCTGATGAAAAATGGAAAATACTGGTCTTCCTAACGACTTAATATCATTTGTTTGTCCAACGTACATTCGATATGGATCAATGATTTGTTCATGTGAGTTGCTTACTAACTCACAATATCATTTAAATATGAATAATTACAGAAACAAAATTAAATGAATATATTGAAATCAAAATCGCAAGTTCTGTTAACATTGAACATTGTGGGCTGATATGAATTGAAATAATGTAGGCCTACATCAAAATATATATGGATAGGAACAATCAGGTGTAAAACAATAGCACAAATCAAAATAAAGATGCACACATACGACCAGTTGTGACTAACGCATATTATATTCAAGGGAATTCCACGATAACATTGTGATACTACGGAACAAATTTTTACACATTAAAAGTGAAAAAAAAATGTGAGTGCGAGCCAACCCAAAGACAAAATAACTAATTTCAAACGCCAGATTGACGAAAATGTATTAATTTGATTGGTTTATTGACAACCATTCCCAGGAAAGCAAGATCTGGATACTCCTTTGCACATATGGGAAAAATTGGGAAGCCATTTTACTGCTTCTGACTCCCTATCCAACAGTGTCAAGAAAGAGCGCTCTAATTTCTTGTTTAATTAAAAATTGAGCTGGCTATGCCCGTCTTTCGAGACTATCAATGAGAAGACGAGTAAATTTGTCTTTAAATTACTAGGCTACTAGACAACAGTGGGCGGAATTTTCACCCTTTTCTCTCCAAACGTTTCGAAATCTAAAATTAAAACACGAGTCAACGGGGAATTATTAACCCCTGTGACACCTAAATATTTAAAAATGAATTTTAGTGTGTATCTAATAACTGATCACAAGACACCTTGAGCAGAGAGGAATATATTAATTTCGCATTAATTAACTATAACACCGTGACTCAAAATAGGGAACGGTGAAATAGGCATGATTTTTTGTTTTCATACCTTATATTACCAAACTCATGGAAGTTTACAAACATTTTGAAAAGTGGGTATTTTTAATGGATGTAAAATATTAGAGACCAGGCAACAATAGAAAATCACCACAAAGAAAAATAATCAATCAACAATACAATGATGGCATTATTGTAAACAACTGCACTGTAAACACCGTGACGGTAACGCCGTGACCTTCGATTCTCGACACCGTTTCTCGGCACCGTTTAGCTATGTTGTTCTGTGTTTAATACACAATATATACAAAAGTTGGTTAGAGTAATTTTATCCATTCAAAGATCCTTATAAAAAAATATAAGAAAAGTAACTAAATATAAGAATGAGAGGCATTTAAAGCACCATATAGACCCACATGTGAACATTTCTGCTAGCTCATTTTACTCAGAGTATGAAAACTGAATCACATAATCTTTCATCTTTTGAATGCTTGGTTGAATTGTAAAGAGGTATTTAACGTTAATTTCAGATCCTTATTTGCATTTACCATTTTGACAAAAGCCCAGCATCACATTAAAGGTTTTACCTCCATGTCCACTTTATCGTGGAACTGCCCTCATAACATGTAAAGCCTATTAAGTTATTTCATTTTTATTGTTGTGGACAAGTTTTAAAAAACAGATATATTCGCTACTATATATATATACTCGCATACAGTTAAAATGCTAGTAATTTTACAACACAAAAAAAAATTACAGGAAGTTCGCCTTTGAAAAACAGACGACACAAACCAAACGTTTTTATGCGGCGATATTTAACGTCGAAATACAATTAAAACCTGAAAATAAAAAAGTAAAATGAAATCATCTTTGTAAATAAATTACCATTGAATTTGAAAATAGATTGGTTTTTACGTTGACCGCAGTGAATCTCTGGTTTAAATGTGATTTGTATAATTTAACAGCGATTTTCATGGTAGGAATAACAAAAATACTATTTATACTACTCTTTGGTAATTAGTTTAACGATGAATAATTGTAATATCACAGGAATATCAGGCCCGTAACTAGGACAAAAGGTACATCAAATTTTTTTAACGTTACACCGGACGAGCAAAAAGGTACATCAAAATTTGTTCACGTTACCGCTGGCCGTGCAATAAGCGGGGGGGGGGGGGGGGGGGGGGGGGGGGGGATGTGTTCAACATTTTTTGCCTTCTGCCGTCAAGAACAGTACCATGTATTAGCTTTAAAAAAAGGAAAAAAACATTGATTTATTGGACACGGCGTTCTGCACATTTAATAAAACAGGAATCGCATATTTATACAATCTTCCCTGCTTGTTTACGAATTATCCCGATAGTTTCAGTTTTCCGTAATCAGAATTTTCCTCAAACGTAAAATTTTCCTTTCAAAAACAAGAAGTACGTTTTTAAACAAATTTCTCAAATTTCAACGATCTTCCTTGTTAATACACTGGAAGTTTTCAAATAGTTCTGAAGTCATTACGAGAGTTTTCCTGTCAAAAAGACAATTTTTGACAAAGACTAGCAATACTAGCATAATGTTTAACTTAATGTGAATGTATACGCACAATAATGAAATTTGCATGACGGGCCCAACCTCGATTGGCTTTAGCTATTTGTTGGCTCCATATACCAAATGCATATTCATACTGATGTATTGGCTCAGTGGATAGAGCGCCTGCCTCATAATCGGGAGGTCGTGGATTCGATCCCCGGCCGCGTCATACCAAAGACGTTAAAAATGGGAGTTGCTGCTTCTCTGTTTGGCGTTCAACAAGAAAGGGATAGAGCAACGGTCGATCTGGCGCTGCTCAGTGGCTGTCGGGCCCACGATTAATTGGGCAAAATAAATTTCCGTTTCACCTTTCAGGAGTTTGTTTCGGACAATAAAATTTGGAGCATTTATATTTTGAAATATCGGCAATAATTGAATACAATACTATACAGTTTACTCTTTTTAACAAGGGAAGAAGAAATATAACTGCTAAAAAACAGATTTCTTGTATCCTGCAAAAAAAATTATTCTTTAGTTCATGTGTAGATCATTAATATTCATTACATGACTTAAGTGTCTCGATTTAAATGTTGACCGTTATATAAACAATGAAAAATGTAACCTTACATAGTGTTGGGTATATAAAGCTAACAACTTTTAGCGAAGTTGTCAAAAATTAATTGTATGATTTAGGATTAGGATTTAGGACTAAAGTTGACGATCAGGAAAAAGATTAAGGATGAATGGACGCGCCAACGACATGTTTGGGAATTCGGTTTTACAAGAGAACCCCTATTTAAATTGGTGGTCAATAACGGGAACATGCAAATTTACATAGGACTGGAAAATGGGCACTCTTGGAATCCTGACTGCAGTAACTTTCCCGTACTTTATTATTTCATTAGTCCCAGCTGCCAGTAATAATGCCGCGAATTTGTTTTGTTTTCTTATTGTTTTTTGTTTTTTGTACAATACACCGCTTTGTTGAACTTTTTAGCAAATAAAAGTAATATATCACTTGATATATTTAATAAATATATATTATAAACACAAAGAGCCACAAATTCTGTCTTTAGTTTATGAGGTTAACGATATATTTTTACACCCACTTATGTTGAATTAACACCAACAGAAATAAATCAATACCATAATAGCACATTCACCAGTAAAAAAAAAATAGGGAAAACAGAAGAAAAAAAAACAGGGTAAAAACAGTAAAATATAGTGTGTTTTTTTCCTTGTTTTACTATTTATTCCCCTATTTCTTCGACTGGGGATTTTACAATTTTTCTTAAGGCTGTTTTCGAAATAAATGCCCCTTTCTCCAAAGAAACAGCCCCTTTTCATCGTCTCCCCTCTCCTGTTAAAATAAAAACATATTTTCATTTGAACAAAAAAACTCAAAATTGGATCAAATTCATAAGCACATCACATATCAAGATTGAAATCATGCGGCAATAGGCAATGATCATGACAATGATATATTATTTATAACTTATAAGTTTTCAATCTGACTCTACATGTAAACGAACTTCATTCCGACAGAAAATAGCAAGTTAAAAAAAAACTTACATATAGCAAGTGCACACAAAATCAATAATGAGCCGAGATTCCTATTTCGAAAAGTTGGTCTTTTTCCTGCCATTTTATTTGCCAGTATAAGTTAACAAAGACGTACAATTAAGATGGCGGGTGAAATGCATTTGCCCATGTAGACGCTTTGACTTTGATCTTCGATGTACGCACACAGTGGCGTATCTATAGGGTGCAGAGGGGGCACGTGCCCCGGGAGTGCAAAATGGAAATGGAAGAAGAAAAGAAAAAGAAGAAGAACAGGAGACGAGGAAAAGAAGAAGGACAAAATGGAAAAACAAATGATCGGTGATTCACAGGGTAAACAGGGCGCAAGTTCTCTCCAATAATCAATTTGACGCCCATTTAGTCGATGTTGCTCACCCCTCCAGTTTAAGATCAATATTGCGCCCCTAATTTTAGGATCAATTTTCCCCCTTCCCTAAGCTAAACGTCAATTTGATGCCCCTGAGATGTGATATCGAATGGACACCCCAAAGTGGCATCAGGGCAATTTTACGCGCCCTATAAGTTTAAGATACCCGCCAAGGCTTATAAATTGTTACTCATTGCATGTTTGTACAGTACAGGGCGTACAGGGGCGTAGACCGCTGCGAGGGTGATGTATCCCCAACTCAAACGGTGAGGGATGGTCATGTTCGATTATTCCCCAGATTACAGGGATGATCCTTTTCTTTCTTTCTTTCTTTCTTTCTTTCTTTCTTTTTTTTTTTTTTTTTTTTTTTTGCCTAAGTTCATTACCATTTTTCACTCTTTCTTTTGTTTGTCTTTTTGTTTATGTTTTCATCACTCACTTTCCTTTCTTTGACCCCGTTTATAATCATCGTCATTGTATCCTGTATCTCCGTATTTTATGAACCTTCGATATTTAGGGTTCCTTTCAAGATTTGCTTCATTTTGGAGCTCCCAAATTTTCACTCGCGCTTCGCGCTCTCATGAGTTATCTAAAAATATTTGTTTGCAGAGAACAAAAAAGTTCAAAATTCCCTTTTACCACTAAATAAAATTCGATGCAGGCTCCAAATATATTTTGCGCTATAGGCCTGGTGGAACCGCCACCCCTACCGTCGAGCAAATACATTTAAAACATCGTTGATAATTAATTCAGTGTTCTTATAATGCAAGAAACAGCTCGCATCAAATTATATATTCAGAGGAAATATAGATTTGGCGCATAATGCAGCCAGCAATATATTTTGCACCTTGTTGTGTTTAGAAATGCATGTTAAAAAATACCCGCGAGTGGGAGGGGTGACTTTGTGTTTAATTTTTAGGTTCCTGCAATTTGAACAAAATATTGATTGGCAATACATGGACCACAAATCATTTATCGTTCAGCAGAATTGGAGTTTTGACCAGGGGTCGCAAAGTCAACATTTGCCCCGGGCGCACTTGACCCGAGATACGCCACTGTATTTCTATGCACATGAAGGTCGAAGGGAACATGGAAGTCTCCAGAACCATGTTGCTAGCTATTGCTTTATGTACATCGTCTTTCATGGAGTTAATATTAACCAGCTTTCGAACCTGGCACCGAACTTCAAGCTACGATGAATGACGTCATATTTTGTCATTGTGCATGTCCCAACTGTTTGCCCCATGTACGTTGCCTTCCAAATTGGAGGACGGGAATTGGGGGAAAATTCCCTGATTCCGCGTTGTCGCGACAACAGCAAAGTGATAAAGATTTATGGAAATGATGGCAGGTACATGAAAGAAGAATTAAAACAAAGAAATACATGAGATATGATTGAAGAAAAAGTGAAAAATGATAAAAACAAAGAAATACATGAATGATGGAAGTGGAGATGAAAGAAGACTAAAAACAAAGAAATACATAAGAAATGATGGAGGTGAAGATGGAAGAAGAATGGAAGTGGAGATGAAAGAAGACTAAAAACAAAGAAATACATAAGAAATGATGGAAGTGAAGATGGAAGAAGAATACAAAGAAATACATAAGAAATGATTGAATAGATAGTGGAAGGATAAAAACAAAGTTTTTATAATTATGCATAAGAAACGTTGGAAGATAAGATGAATGAAAAATAAAAACAAAGAAATACATAAATGATGGAAGAGAAAGTGAAAGAAGAATAAAACAAAGAAATACATAAGGTAAGATGGAAGAGAAGACGAAAGGGAACAAACATGGAAATACATAAGAAATGATGGAAGAGAAAGTGAAAGAGAGCTTAAAAACAAGGAAATACATAACAAGTGATGGAAGAGAAAATGAAAGGAACAAAAAACAATGAAATACATAAGATATAAATGTATATAAGATGTATTTAAAGAGAAGGAAACAAGTAAATAAACACATACGAAATATTTGTCAGTCACCAGATCCCAACATTTTGTCACATGACTGTCGAAACTATCGTCGTGAGGGAGCGGACGTGGACTCCACTAAGTCTCTAGGCATACGCTCCAGGAACTCGTAGTAGCTTGACGTTCGGAGCCACGATCGAAAGTTTGCCATAGTTTTTGCTCTAATTTAAAAAAAATAGCTCCTAGAATGCTTATTGTATGTATTATTATACCTTATAGCATTCCTAACAACTGTACTTGGAAAAAATTCCCGTATCGATATTAATTTTTTATGGATTTTATTGTTTTATGAATTTCTTATGTTTCTTTGTTTTTACGACTTTTTGTTTTTCTTTGTTTTTCCGCAAAAATTATTGAAGAACCATTTTGAAGCATAATAATGCTAAAATAAATTGATTTCAGCCAATGAAACTGAAAATAATCATATCTTTATGAATAAGGTGAGACGACTCCATTTGCATTGACGTTGTACACACGATCACGTTTTTGAGCCGTTTTCGGTCTGACGGAAAACAAATTCGCGCGGCGGAACGGTCGCGGAAAATGTCGAGGGGGGGGCATGATGGCCCTCCCCCCCCCCCAGTCTTTTGAGGGTTGAATAGATGCCTCTATGAACAAAATCTATTCTTTCATCAAGAACCATGAG
>CALNVZ010003010.1:0-47307 GCA_940671915.1 Paracentrotus lividus
GTACGGTTCAGATCCAGTCCATTCCTCTATGATGTACGTATCAATCTAAAGATTTGCCACACTCGTCCCAAGTACGGTTAATACTAAAAAATCCCCCCACTGCAAAAAAGTTAATGTCAAATTGGTACTAAATCAGCACCACACCACAGCTTTATTTTGAAGCAAAAATATGCAGAATTTAAATCAGTTATTGAACTTGAGAATCATAAAAATAAAGTAACTATACAGGCGCGGATCCAGCATTTTCCAGAGGGGGGGGGGGCCAACTTTGAAAAAAAAAATTGCGAGCGGAGCGAGCAAACGAGCGCGAGTTTAAAACATTCCCCGACATATATAGGCCTATATTGACCTAAAACGAGGAATTTAAACAATTTCATTTTTACTCCTACGAAAACAAATTAATAATATATACTAGCAACAAAAAACAAAACAAAAAAAAATTAATTGATGATTTAAGAATGTGTTTCATTAATGAAAAAACAAAAAAAAACAAAGCGAGTGCGGAGCGCGAGCCGAAAAATTTTAGCTATTATTTGAGATAAAAACCCTATTTAGTATACACGAGTGCGAAGCATGAGATGAAAACTTTAAGGTAAAAATTTGAATTAATTGTGCATTAAATACCCTACTGAATTAGTATCTGCGAGCGCGAGCCGAAAATTTTGAGCTAAAAATGAAGTTATTCGTGCATTATCGTTTAGTATCAGACGAGCGCGAAGCGCGAAACGAAAATTTGGGGTTTTAAAAGATATATGGAATAAATAAAGGGGCAATTTTTAACATAAAAAAGTAGATTATTGTGCATATCAATTCTACTCTATGTAAAATGTAAAGTTAACGTACACCAATGTGCGGCATTAAATCGTAATTAAACAAGGCGCGTCCATTATCTAAAAGGCCAGACGCAACAAAGTGACGTTGGAAATACGGCTGAGAAGCGCAGAAATCTATACAGCTGGCTGCAATAAGAAATTAGCTCACAAAAACTCGCGTAAGAAGACTTCCCTCCAGTTGAATGGTATTGTCCGTTCGGTTGAGCAATCTACTCGACATGCTCGAGGAGATGAAAGAAATTGATGAACTTTTATCATGTTGTTAGTTAATAGATTCTCCAGACCAGATGGAGGAAATACACATTTGGGCAAACTTATAACATTGTTGTGCTGAAGTTGTAATCAGAATATGCAATTCATATAAATTGATGCTCAAAACAATGACATAGATTGTGAACTTGTCACAAGTCTTGTGAAGACGCCGTTCACATGTTTCTATTCGATATGCATGTGATAAGCGTAAATATTGACTAGTCGAGGAAAGAACCTTTTATGATTATGTTCAAAGTGACAGGACTTTTTTTTTAATCAATTAGAATGAATGTACCATCTCCGGAAAGCTGAGAATACAAGCTTTTAATTGCCCTGTGAACAATAAGCTATAACAGTATAATGCGGATCGAGGATCAAAACTATGCAGCGCATGAGCTATTTGAGAGTAAAATATACCATATTGTACAGGAATTTGATCTGACTAGGCTTTCGAATTGACACAAGTGACAGGACTTTTTTTTCCTTTGCAATAAGTTATTCCTATTTTTGAAAAATTCAGACTCTTAGCGTACTTATTCAAGTTGAACATTTCTTTGAAAAGGTAGTTGCTCGCCACAATAAAGAAAATAAAGTGAAAAACTGTCCAAAAACCAAAAAAAAGTCAATGGGCACGTTCGCTTTGAGTAGAATGGTAGCGCCCTCTATCTCGTTTACAACTAGAAATGATATGATCATAGAACCTATTTAGTATCTGCGAGCGCGAAGCGCGAGCCGAAAAATTTGGCGTTTTAAAAGACATATGGAATAAATAAAGGGGCATTACTAGCATTAAAAAATTTGTAGATAATTGTGTATCGAAGACCCTATTTAGTATCTGCGAGCGCGAAGCGCGAGCCGAAAAATTTTTAGCTAAAAATGGGAGTTATGTACACATTATGGTTTAGTATGGGGGTGGGAGGGGTGTCTCCCGGCCGGTTATTGCTTTTATAATGTCAACATGTGAGCGCGAAGCCCGAGAGAAAAGCTTTCTGCATTAAATTCTATTTCAAAAAAATAAAGAAAAAGTATTTCATTTAATCATTGTTTTGTCTTTTGTTTGCAAGAGCGAAGCGGGAGTCGAAAATTTTGCCTAGTTATAATAACATGAAGGCATTGTATTTCACACTTACTGTGCGCCCTTATTATTATTTCTTAATTAACAGATCTGTTAATTAATAATCTAAAAAATGTCTGTATATCTTTTCTGAACTTGATGATAAATTTTTTTTGATGATATAAACATACGAGCGCGAAGCGCGAGTGGAAAGTTTTATACTTAATTAGCAACATGAAGTCAGAGTATTCTGTTTGATCATTGTCTTATATTTGGCTTGCGAGCGCGAAGCGCGAGCCGGAAATTTTGCCTTATAACGACTCTCTTTTTTTAATTCCCCGACGAGCTGATAATCACCGCCCTTTAGCAAAATTTAGAAATGATAATTCCTTTTATAAGCATACCACAGGCGCGGATCCAAGAAAATCGAATTGAATGGATTTCGGGGGCCCAATTGTCTGGGGACAAAAGCGACTCTATTATGTTTACGTATGGGCCCAGTAAGTTCATTGTGTGACTTCGGTCTGCGTCTGCTACTGTACTAACACAAAGCGGGAGCAAAATCTTTCTACATAATTACAGATATTTGAAGAAAGAATATTTTGTTTATTCATTGCCTTGTTTGTTTTTTTTATTGCGAGCGCGAAGCGCGAGCCGCAAATTTCGTCACATAAAAACGTAAAGGCATTTAATTTCACACATATTTTGCTTCTTACTTCTTTTTAAATTCTTTTAGGAGCTGATAATTCCCGCCCTTAATTGGTAAAATGCGAGCGCCAAGTGCGAGTGAAAATGACATTGATTAATATTTCATGAATTATGTTTGTAATCCTTTTCTGAATATGATGATAATTTTTGTAAACATACGAGGGCGAAGCGCGAGCGGAAAATTATACATACAAAACTAAAAATAAAGTATTAAACATTTTAATCATTGTCTTTTGGTTTGTTTTTATATTTAAATTTTATAAGCGTAAATTTTTTGTACATGCACGTCCAAATTTTTCTCTGTTGTAATGGCGTAAATATTCATATAATAAATGAAACGCGCCGTAAAAATAAAAAGAACAACAACAACATGACCTGAAAGCAGGACAGTTAAAAGTTATTTTGCAGCGAATAAAGTGACTAAAGCATCTCCTAAAATTGATGATAATCTTTTGGTTGTAGAATTAGACAATCATAAAAGAGGGCGCTTGGATTTTTATTTTTTTTTAAGAATTCAATTTCTTTAAGAATTACAAATTCATTTGTAATTCTAACTAAGAAGAAGACTGTTGTTATCCTTAGAAAGAAATAATTTTTGAAAAAGTTTCGAGCGCGAAGCGCTAGAGAAATTACGTAATTTTTGGAGATACTGGTCGTCTGCTGGGAAATAATGTAAAGGAAAAAAAAGAGATGGGAGCAAAATCTAGAACATTATATGCTATCGCTTTTCGAATTTAGTGGCGCCGGTTAGTTAGGGTTAGTTATAGGACATCTCTCATTGGCAACGCGGTGACCATGTGTGATGTCATACAGGGAACTCCCCATATGATATATGCAAAAACTACCCAAAATGTCACCTTTTTCCTATTCTAATATAGGTTTTCTCGCTCAATTTCATCTTTCGTTCACTCAATTTCACATTTGGATCAAACGATTTAACGCAAGTTGCGATCGCGCTAACGCATCGTCAATCAAATTCATTTTTATTCACTCAAATTCCCTATATTTGCAAGCGATTCTACATATCATTAGTACAAATTTACATTAGGAGCATACAATTTTATGTATGTGCACTCATTTTAATTTACAGCTGGCTTCGCATAATTTGTCTTCCTTCGTTCAAACAAATTCACGAATAGGCAATCGAATTGTAAATAAGTGCATACAATTTCAAATTTTAGTGATACTTCAGTGAGAGCTTATGATGGTATCTCACTTATTATGAGACTGATTTAAGACAAGTATGGGACATTTTTGAGACGGTTTTGAAACAGTTACGGAGACATTTCGGAAACGTCTCAGAGATGTATAGCCGAGTCTCCGCGCCGTTTCATGAGTCGCAGAAAATCGAACATGCTTAAAACTATGAAATTTTTCGTCGCGACGGAAAAAAAAAAATATCGGGGACGTCGAGTCGCAGAGACGTCTCCGCAAAACGAGATACTTATAATTTCGAGGTTCTTGCAGTCGTGTAAAAAGCATTTTTGTGTATGATTTTATTTTGTTTACAAGTCTTTATGCCGCAATGCCTTGCTCGTTAGGAGATTGATGGCTAGAAATTATCAACCATAATGATCAGATTTGGATCAGACGGATTTTCAAGAAGAATGTATTTATTGTTCTTATAATGAAGTGGCGTATTCATTTGTATTGAGTATGATACAAAATTAATGCACATCCAGAAAATTACCAACACTGTCTTGTCTGACGATTTCATGTTTTATAATTCGTACGCTGCATGACTGAGTCATAGTTGGTTTTGAGTGCTAGTTTGTGTGTTCGATTTCAAAATTAAAGATATAAAATCGAGATTTGTACATGATATTAGATCACGAAATGGGAGATTATATCCATCCACAATATCAAAAATTGAGGTGCGTATGTGGTCATATTCCTGAAAATTAAAGATTTTAATTAAATTAAGTGCACAAAGTAGGAAAAGGTATTCCTATTAATGAAATTGTTTGCCCCAAACCACGCCCGTCGCCATTTCGTTTTAAATTGAATGAACGAATCGGGAAATTGGTGCGTGAAATTGACAATTGAATGAAAATATAGCGAAGATGTAGGGAATAGCGGACAGTAGGGAATATCGGACGGTCACCACATGTCCAGCCCTAGCTGCCAACATAAGATCAACTGAGTTGAAATACCGGCATCTATTGAACAGGTGGTCTGTCTAGGAAGGTTGAATGCTGTATTCGACAACAACAAGTGAGAAATCTCCGAGAAAACTACCAAAATCTGTCGAGGTAGGAAAATTTGCAGCCTGAAAAATGGCCTGATGTAAAAATTGACATTTTAGAGAATGTGATGGTACAAAAATAGAATTGGGGTATGACCTCTATTTCATGCATTATGGACATGTGTGGAGGGTAGGCCAAACGTGTATGGAGTGTTTGCACTGTACAAAGCCTGTGTATTGGGGTGGCAGTTTGTTGAAAAGTGCTAGTCAGTCATTTTTTTGTGTAGGGAATACCGGACACCACATTGACGGTTGTTTGTTTTACTTCCGGATTGAGTTGCTAAGCATGTAGATCAAATAGTATTGCATATATAATGTATTATATTTATTTATTAAATTGTTTGACAATTTTGAAATGTCTATTTCTCTTTATTATTATTGTGATATGTCATGATCTACATGAGATATAAAGTTATTATTAAATTTTGTAGTAAAATGCATATAATCTTCTAAAAATGAATAATGTTATAAAAAATCAATACAAGCATGTTAAGTTGATGGTTTACATTCAAATCAGTGCTTCCAGACAGATCTTTATACAAAAAAAGGGTAAAAACATACTGTCCGGTATTTCCTACTCTGTAGGGAATGCCGGACAATTTACCATGACATCATTATTCGCATATAACTGCCTCAACAAAAATTTTATTACCTCAAATTTTTTCGAAAATAAAGTTGAATGATGTAGCTAAGCAATGAGAATCTTTTTCTTTTGTGATTTTATTGTTTTCATGTGCTAATTAAGCAAATTAGCTCAAGTGGCCGGTATTCCCTACATCTACCCTAGTAAATTCGTTTGCACCGAACAAAAATGTTAGTGCCGATAAATGAAATTGAATACACCAAACAAAAATTTGCGTGCACGTAAATGAAATGCCTTGATTGCATTGAAAATTTGTATGATCAAACCGGAACGAAAGCGGCAGCTGCGTGAATATGAATGCACATAAAAGAAATAGAGTGAGGAAATGATGAAATTGAACGGGAAAACCTATAATAGAACAGTTTTATGTGCATGATTTATTATGTGTTTCATATATTTACATGTCATTCCATAAAAAGATTCTTTATTCTACCTTTAGAATTAAGAAAACTGATGATTTTAGTAAAATGTGTACTTTAGAAATAGGAAAATAGGAAAATCACACATCATGGCCGCGCTGCCAATTGGAGGATCTCCATACCATAAGTGATCTCAAATTGTAAAAATTCATATCTCTCTTAATCATTGCCTGATTTTTCTGATCTTTTACCAATATGTTTGTTTGGTTTATCTCCATTCATTGAAGCCAAATTTCTCTGAGGGGTTCATTCCCTTTTAACCGTTATACCCCAGTTCATTCATTACAAAAAAAATGATCTCTATTTCATTTTAGGACAAATTAATCCTGTTTCATTTTTTGACGAATGAACCTTTCACTGAAAACCTAAACGGGTAGACCGACTAGCTTTAAAGCTAGTCAGTCACGACGGACTAGTTTTCCTTCAACACAACCCGGTTATTACGGACTAGCTTTAAAGCTCGTCCGTCTCTACGGACTAGCTTGAAAGCTATAGTCCGTCAAGTTAGCCGGTTACGACGGACTAGATTTAATGCTAGTCGGTCACGACGGACTAGATTTCCAGAAAGCTAGTCGGTCATGACAGACTAGCATTAAAGCTAGTCGGTCACGACGGACTAGTTTTAAAGCTAGTCCGTTGTGACCGACTAGTTTTACGGACTGGCATAAAAGCTAGTCGTAGTGATGCCCAGACTGACGAGCTTTTGAGCAGGACTAGCTTTATAGCTAGTCCGTTAAGGTGTCAAAACTAGTCCGTCGCGCTTGTCTGTCGCGATGTTCTTGCTTCTGTCTTGACCGACTAGCATTACGGACTAGCTTAATATGGCTTCATCAGCTTGTCAGAGACGTCAAATCTGAAATATTAGAAAACATTTTAAAGATACGATTTTTCACAAAAATTCAAGAATTTAAGCCGAAATCATTTTATTTTGATGATATCAGAATACAGGAATTAATACAGGAGGCACAATTAGTTAACATTATGACAATTTTTAAATGATATGATGTTGAGATTTAATTTGGAAAATCAAATGTGAAATAATTACACTGAAGCCCGGTCAAACAAACAAGTAAGTTAGATGCAATCTATGAAGCTAATAATATGCGCTTTGAATTTTTACTTATGCTTGCTTCCAGTGCGGCGATTTCATGTCACGACTGGGGGGGGGGGGGGCTTAAAATAGTATTTAGAATTATATTCAACATATATTTTGCCTCTTTATTAGCTTCACTAGCTGATCATTTTTTTTTTCAAAATCAAGGGGGACAATCCTCCCAGAAAAAAAAAAATCGAGGATGAAACGGTCCCCACTGTCCCCCGGGCGTCCCCGCCAATGGCTCGCATCATCATTGTCTTGTTTGTTGTAGGCCTGCCTATTTTTGCATTTTCTTTCTACGCTTATCTTTCTTGAGAGCCACCTCAGAAATCCCGAAATTGCGCCTCTAATCCAATAATCTGTTCTTCCAGATAGTAATCTAACATAAATAGTGGCACATATAATTCTTAGAATTAGAATTTAATTCATTATTTAATGTTGCTATTTTCGTTGACAGTAACACACACGCAATTTATAAATTAATTTGGCAAGACATAATTCGTTTCGCGTTGGTGATTATAGCATTAATCCATGTCAAAAAATAACACTATCTATGAACTGAAAAAATAAGGAATTCAAAAAGAGTACTCACACATATCACATGAACGAGATCGGCATTATCATCAAAATCTTAAGTTTTACGGGGTATATCGGATCTCCTTCCTTGTAGTTTGCTCATTAAATAGAATTCACATACAGATAATACAAATAATAGATGATGTCCTTTTCGCAATGCGCATGTTATTCACTCGATGATTTTCACCTTGTATTCACTGTTGTTGCTTAGCCGGGCATTCACCAGCAATCTATAAGAATAGACCAGATTCTTGGTTTCTATAGTTACGAGTTATTCAATTAGCCTGTAATTAAAGAATGGAGCACAATAGTTTGAACCTACTCGTGAATTGCATACTTGTCGTGATTGATGTTATGTATTGGAAGCTTTAAGATTGTCATGTTAAAAAATACCCTTTGTTTGAGAATAATATATTCATTTGATTATGTGCGGAAACATGCCGCTCTAAATTTACAATGGAGATAATAATTGACATTGCATCTGTGTGTATATCAAAAGCTAGTCAGTCATTATAATTGTAAGCGACATTGCAGCTATGTGTATCAAATCCTCGTCGGTCATCTAATGGGTAAACTGAGGCTACCCATCTAATTTTATTGAGCTCGTCCGTCGCATCGACGGACTAGCATCAGGTGTGACGGACTAGCTTTAAAGCTCGTCCGTCAAGTTGAGAGATTTAGATTCAGTTGTAAGCTAGCTTTAAAGCTAGTCAGTCTTGACCGACTAGCTTTAAAACTAGTCCGTCCACTGACGAACCCGATTTTATTTTCATACGAATGAACCTTCGGACTAATGCATGAAATGTTCGAAACGAACCTTATTTCATTTTGGACAAAAGATCATCCAGGTATAGGAAATTAACGTATTCGGACATATTAACCTTCGGACAAGTGAACCTTCGGAACAACGAGCTGTAACCGTCAGTCCAAGAGTTAATACCTATTTTGATCGGATTTCAAAATTGATTTCATTTGTCTTTACACCATGGAAATGTATTGTAAAATCTTGGCTAGATATAATCATAATAAAAAATATAGTTACCATTTACATTGTCCAAAGGCCAGAAAGGAAAATTGGAGAAAAATGATAGTAATAAAGAGTTGAAATTTTTTGTGTTCTTCTTCCTTTTTCTTCAACACAAAGGTAGAATAGAATATTCAAATATTTCACCAATCTCACATTCACTACAGCCCCTCTCCTACACAAGAGACCTAATGTATATCCATAAACCTGTATTTAACTTGGAGACCTTTAACAAAACAAACATACTTCCAGATGAGTACATTTTTCTGAGATTTAGCCTCATGGTGTTTTTTTTTAAATAATACCAAAGAGCGAGGATGTTAACGAAGGCTTGTAACACCGGTTCTAATTTGAAGCTCGCCATTGTACCACTATCATATAGTTCACAAATCTAAATACAGGTTTATTAGACAGCGGTTAAAGTTGTTTATCACAACTTTAAATAACAGGGGCGGAACTTCGTACCTTGGGGAACACCTACTTTGACGGCTTTCTATCAAGAGAGAACTAACTGGAGCTGGTGTAGACTAAAGACTAAAAACATTAATCTCAGGAATAATTCAAGATGGTGGAGATTGTATTTATTTGTTATGCATTCACTTGCGGATCCAGGATTTCATTATGGGGGGGGGGAGGCCAAAATCGGAATTTCAGATTTTGGTACACCCAAATTTTTTACGTTACATCAGGCGAGCAAAAACGTACACTCAATTTTTTTTTCACGTCACGTGCCCGAGCAATACGTGGGGGGGGGGGGGGGGAGTCATCATGAATTTGAATTTGAATTTATTAGACTTCACCAGTAAATGTACTGGTATTTTGTCAACATGTTGAACATAATCAAAGTGGAAAAAAAAATTATTATAATAGTAATGGATGTAGTAATATCAGTATAGTTTTAACATAATCATATTGACATAATTGATTTACAATAATTCATGAATATAGTAATATATACAAATAATTCGGGCTTAATCAAAGTGGAAACAA
Source organism: Paracentrotus lividus (assembly GCA_940671915.1). Lineage (NCBI taxonomy): Eukaryota > Metazoa > Echinodermata > Echinoidea > Camarodonta > Echinidae > Paracentrotus > Paracentrotus lividus. Next base: position 9,841 of record CALNVZ010003010.1, read on the forward strand.
ATAATATATCTATAAACAGTTTTCACTAATCATCGTAATCATTGACATCATTAATTACAATAATTCATGAATAAGTAAATTATATAAATAATTTTAACATAACCATCGTAATCATATGTACATAATTAATTTACCAGAATTCATGAATATAGTGATAAATACATGCAAATAATTCGACCAAAATCTTATTGACAAATATATATAATATATATACAAATATAGTTTTAACATAATCATCATATTCATATAGACATAATTGATTTACAATAATTCATGAATATAGTAATATATACAAATAATTCGGACTTAATCAAAGTGGAAACAAATAATATATCTGTAAACAGTTTTAACATAATCATCGTAATCATTTTGACATGGTTAATTTACAATAATTCATAACTATAGTAATATATATATATATATATATATATATATATATATATATATATAAATAATTCTAACAAACCATCGTAATCATATCGACATAATTAATTTACAATAATTCATGAATATAGTGATAAATACATGTCAAATATATATAATGTATATAAAAATAATTAAATACAAATTTCATGAGTTTTTTCATATATATATGTACATTAAAATTCTCCTCTGATTGATATTATTTTTTTCTATGAAGCTAATAATATGCGCTTTGAATTTTTACTTATGCTTGCTTCCAGTGCGGCGATTTCATGTCACGACTGGGGGGGGGGGGGGCTTAAAATAGTATTTAGAATTATATTCAACATATATTTTGCCTCTTTATTAGCTTCACTAGCTGATCATTTTTTTTTTTTTCAAAATCAAGGGGGACAATCCTCCCAGAAAAAAAAAATCGAGGATGAAACGGTCCCCACTGTCCCCCGGGCGTCCCCGCCAATGGCTCGCATCATCATTGTCTTGTTTGTTGTAGGCCTGCCATTTTTGCATTTTCTTTCTACGCTTATCTTTCTTGAGAGCCACCTCAGAAATCCCGAAATTTAATTTATTTAAGCACAAGGTTAATTATATCTTCATTTTCTAGTTTCATTATTTCTATAAATCTGTTTTCGTCACTAAATTCTCTGAATTCCCCCCTAAGTTGAATTATATCGGTAAACAGTATTGCCCTTGCTATCCTATATTTTGTACATTCTATCATAATATGGTATTTGTCCCCAATTTTCCCAGTATTACATTCATTACAAATTCTTAGGTGTGATGGAACTTTATTCGGTCGTCTGTGTCTGCCGGTTTCTATAGGAAGGTTATGAGAGCTTATTCTTAGGCGACATATGTTTTTGCGTAATTTATAATTGTTTATATGGGTTAGGTATTTTTCCCTCTCTATATTCCTTTTAAATGTTCTATATGTTCTTAATTTATTTTGTTCGTCCCCATAAGCATAATCATGGTCTAAGTCCATTGTAAATTGACGGTTGTACAGTTCTTTTATTTTATCTTCTATTTCATCTCCTATAACTGTAGTACTATCAATAATATCTTCTATTTGTAAGCATTCGTGATTTACATCTAGATAAGAGTTACATGCCTTAAGTAAATGTCGTACATTCCCTAACCAACATATACACTGTTTACTTAACATTGATTTATTTTCTTGGAAAGAGTGATAAAGTAATGAGTTCTTTTCTAAATTTTGCATACGTGCCCAATATTTGGCTATGATCTGACAGATACTTGTTATTAATAGGTATGATCCAACTTCGGCTGATATTGCTATTTTACTACTCTTTTTATTGACACCTAATACATTTCGCAACCATTGTAGTTGAACACTTTCTATATGATTCTTAAAATATGTTTTGGAATTTCCCTTTTCAACTTTGCCAAGCTTTTCAAAATTAACCATGAAGGCACCCCAAACCTCTGCACCATAAAAAAAAGTATAGGTTTAATGAAAGAATTAAACAGACAATTTGCAACTTTAATGTTGGGAAGACAGTACCCGAAATATTTTAGAAGTTTAAATATTACCTTTTTAGATTTGTGTACCAAATTTACAGATGCGTCATTGAAGGTGCCACAATTATTAATGGTAAGGCCTAAATATGTTGCCTGTTTTACTGTTTCTACGTTTTCATCGTTTATTTTGAAAAAATGATGTTTCAACATCCTTCCGTTTTTGTTACAGATTAACATTTTTGTCTTTTTTATATTTACTTCTAATAACCAACTTTTACAGTATATATCAAGTCTATTCAATAAGTTCTGCATTCCGTTTTTCGACTTTGATATCAACACAATATCATCAGCATACATTAAACAGTTTAATTGTTTTCTATTTATTTATATTTATTTCTGTTTATATCTATTTATATCTATTTATTTCTACAGGATCAGTATCGACAGCTATAGGGGTAACCCTTACAAAAATATCCCGTGGTACCACACAACGGTACCATACAAAATACCACAGGATTTTCCTATGGTATTTTTGGCACAAATACCACATAAAATACCATACAGCAGTACCATACAGCCAAAATACCAAAGGGTTTCCTATGGTATTTTGGCTTAAATACCACAGGATTTCCTATGGTTTTTTGGCAAAAATACCACAGGATTTCCTATGGTATTTTGGCACAAATACCATACAGATGTACCATACAGTTGCTATGGTATTGCTGTATGGTTTTTTGGCAGAAATACCATATGTATGGTATTGATGTATGTTTTTTTAACACAAATACCATATGCAGAGGCGGCGGAACCAGGGGCTCAAGGGGGAGGGGCACTGTGACCCCCCACTTTTTCATTCACCCTAAAAGTGTCCCTTTTCATGACTAAAAAGTGCCCCTTTTCTTAGCTAATAAAATGCCATTTTTATACTAAAAAGGGGCACTTTTATTACTAAAAAGGGGCACTTTTAATAAAAAAAAGTGCCCCTTGTTACTTCATATGTCTTTTAAAACCCAAATTTTCGGCTCGCGCTTCGCGCTCGCGGATATTTAATAGGGTCTATAATGCACAATTAACTCCAATTTTGAGCACAAAATTTTCGGCTCACGCTTCGCGCTCATAGATACTAAAGTAGGTCTATAATTCACAATAAACTCCATTTTTTAGCTCATAATTTCAACTCGCGCTACGCAATCGCGGATATTTAATAACAATAATAATAGTTGCATTTATATACCGCTTAATACGATATCCACCTTAGTGTTTCTAAGCGCTTATAGTGTATATAATATAAAATATTTATTATTATTTATTATTATTATTTATTTATATAGGGTGTATATAGGGTATATAATGCACAATTAACTCCAATTTTGAGCTCAAAATAATATTGTCGGCTCGCGCTTCCCGCTCGCAGATACTAAATAGGTTAGATAATGCACAATTTACTCAAATTTTCAGCTTAAAAAATTTCAGCTCGCGCTTCGTGCTCGCGGATACTATGTAGGATTAATAATGAAAAATTATCTCAAAATTTTCGGCTCGCGCTTCGCGCTCGCATTCCTTTTGTTTATCATTAATAAAGTATAAAGCTATTAAAAGTTTTCAAATCACAAATTTAAAGGAAAATTTTCTGCGCACCCCTACTTATTTGAATATTTTTCTCTTTAAGCCACTGGTCTCAAGTGCCCCCTTTTTCAGAAAAAGTGCCCCTTTTCCATCGTGACCCCCACTTTCAAATTCGTTCCGCCGCCTCTGACCATATGTATGGTATTGCTGTATATATTTTTTTTTTGGCACAAATACCATATGAATGGTATTGCTGTTTGTTTATTTGGGTTTTTTTTGGCACAAATGCCATATGTATGGTATTGCTGTATGGTTTTTTGATACAAACTTTTGTATGGTATTCCTGTATGGTTTTTTGACATAAATACCGTGTGCATGGTATTGCTGTATGTTTTTTTGGAAACAATTACCATATGTATGGTATTGCTGTATGGGTTTTTGGCACAAATACCATATGTATGGTATTGCTGTATGGGTTTTTGGCACAAATACCATTTGTATATGCTGTATGGCTTTTTGGTACAAATATCATATGTATGGTATTGCTGTATGTTTTTTTTTTTTTTGGCACAAATACCATATGTATGGTATCGCTGTATGTTTTTTGGCACAAATACCATTTTTCTTTACCATTTTATACCATTTTAGATTTCTTGCAGTATTATTTCCTCTTTTTATATATATTATGATTTAGGTTCTCTCTTTAATCAATACTATTCTATAACTGTATTTATACAGTTTGGGAAATGATTGTTGGACCAAATCATGTGGGTACTTAATATGATTTGGTCTAATAATTGTTTCCCAGGCTGTATTTTCAAATATCCTGTATCTGGTATTGTTTTGAACCATGTATCTCTGTAAATATTGTATATATTGTTTTTATGATCAGGGCCCTCATGGACGGCAGTTCACGAAACTGAAGAGGCCACCCTGAATAAATAAAACTGAAATTAATTAGATAAATAAATAAATATGGTAGTAGCAGCGATACCATACAGCAGTACCGTACAGCAGTACCATACAGCAGCACCATACAACAGTACCATACAGCAGTACCATACAGTAGTACCATACAGCAGTACCATACAGCAGAACCATACAGCAGTATCACATATCAGTACCACGGCAGTACCATACAGCAGTACCATACAGTAGTACCATACAGCAGAACTATACAGTAGTACCATACAGCAGAAACATACAGCAGAACCATACAGCAGTACCATACAGCAGTACCATACAGTAGTACCATACAGCAGTACCATACAGCTCTACCATACAGCAGTACCATACAGCAGAATCATACAGTAGTATGTAGCTTTAGGTATTCATTGTTGAAACTTTATCAAAATGCAGGCCTAATTTCTCAATAAGTGAAAATGACAGCCATGTCAGATATTAATATGACTTTCGTGTTAGTACCACACCAGCTAATACCACACAACAGTACCATACAGCAGCACCATACTGTCGTGTTGGGATCTTTTATTTAATAATCAGAAGAGTCGATGAATGAAGCGAGGAGGTACCACAAGTTAATACATTAACTATTAATACATGTTGAAGCAGTTCAGCAATGCATAATTATGTAAAAAGGGCAAAGTATTCGAGCAAGGAGCTCAACTCCTTGAATAGAGAGAGACCACCAGAATTATATTGACGGTACCAAGAAAAGTCCCCTTGAAAAGTCCTCCTCTCTTGTTAAGATACAATCATCATATACATATAGTTTGGGGTGTGACCAATTTGGGAATGAGTGATATTCAGTGCTCTGATTGGCCAAAAGCTGTGTATACCAATCTCACTCTGTAGGGTGTGGTATGTCCAGTGCAAGTGACTGGGGTTGTATGAGTCATACTTGTGACACTTTGCAGGTGGCTGTGTGGTCAGTGATTAGGGGCTAAATGGTAATAAAGGGATTTGTGATTCTCGGATGTTCTTGAAAGGCTTCTTAGATGTTATTGAGGGAGTGGGTAAAAGTTGAATGACTTTAAAGGTGACAGGAAGTAACAGGAAGTGAATATATGTAATAGTATAATACATAACAATACAGCAGTACCATACAGTAGTACCATGAAGCAGTGCCATACAGCAGTACCACACAGCAGTATGATACAGAAGTATGTCACTTTAGGTATTCATTGTTGAAACTTTGGCAAAATACAGGCTGAATTTCTCAATAAATGAAAATGACAGCCATGGCAGATATTATTTTCCTGCTCAATTTTTTGTTTGTTTGATGTAGAAAGTTCCAAATCTGCTTACACTCAAACGTCACATGGAGCGATAAAATGCATATGTTTGTTGTTGTTTTGTTGTTGTTGTTGTTGTTGTTGTTTTGTTGTTGTTTTTACAAAGGTTAAGCATGTTTCTGCTAGGGATGGGAGCCTCTGTTCCAATTGCCCCGTGTTACAATTGTCCCGGTCTTCCCTACCGTCAGGGGCGGCGATTTTATATGATGGCGGTCGGGGTGGGGGGAGAGAACGAAAACCCCGGAATGGGAAATATTATAGACTCGAACGGAATAAGGCGTCCTAAATATTTGTATACCCAAAATTTGAAATAGAATGATCCCTCTCACTTATTATACAGAAACTAATGACAATTTTAAGAATATAACATTGGATCAAATAAAACGTATTCCACAAATACATTATATCGATCTGAAGGAATAGCTAAATCGTTAAATCATTGTATTGTTATTTGTTTGTGAGCGCGAAGCGCGAGCTGTAAAGTTTGCTTTATAATAATATTAATCATTTTTTCACTAGCTGATAATCCGAAGCGCGAGTGAAAATCTCATTAATCAACGTTTTACAAAATATATTATGTTTGTAATCCCTTTCTGAATATGGTCACTTTTTATAACGATACGGACCTGAAAACAAATATCTTAAAGAAGTTTAAAAGTTTATTTCCATTACATTTGGACAAGTGGGCAAATACAAAATCTATCCAAAATACTTAGAAAATAAAAACAAAATGTGAAGCTTTAAAAATCAAGAGGAAACGTCCCCCTGATTGCCGCTAATTTTGGAGGGGAATTAATTATACACTAGATACACGTTGTAACAAATAAAAGAATGAATGAATATAGGGACCTGCAGAAAGATTATTAGTTTAACTATTGTCTGTTGTTTTTTTTTTTTTTTTTGGAAAGCGAAGCGCGAGCCGAAAATGTTGCTTTCTAATGACCTGAACTTGATACATTTTACGCACACTGTTCCTCGTCGTCTATTATATGTACATATATTTTTGTTAAGCTCTGAAAATCTAGGGTGGACGATCCCTCCAGAAAGCAAAAATCGAGGGGGGGGGGGGGGGGGGTGGAACTCGATCGTCCCCCGTCCACCCGGGATCGCCGACAATACCTACCGTTGTGTGGTATTGCCAAAGGATATTTTTTCTAAGGGATAGTTTCTTACAAAAATTGACTAAGTGGTTTTTGACCAAGTCGACTTGATTAGACGAAATGGGAATTAAAGCCCAAGTATAGTTGTGGTAGAGAAAATTGCATTTTTCTAAAACTTACTCAACTTGTCCTCATATTGTTCCAATGACATATCAATACATGAACAAGCGATATAACCATGTATCATGAATGTCTTTCCATGATTAGTTATAGTTAGCATTAACACGGGGAGATGTTCATCAAAATGAGACCATACTTCCTTCATTCTCACCCGAGAGCTGTGGGCATGCCACCCCACTGCTGACTGGTATGGCGTGTGTGCATTCTGTGTGTATCAGTCTGTGTATCAATAGCATATAGGGTAGATGTAGGGAATACCGGCCACTTAAGCTCATTTGCTTAATTAGCACATGAAAACAATAAAATCACAAAAGAAAAAGATTCTCATTGCTTAGCTACATCATTCAACTTTATATTCCCAAAAAATTGAGGTAATCAAATATTTGTTGAGGCAGTTATATGCAAATAATAACGTCATCGTAAATTGTCCGGCATTCCCTACAGTGTAGGAAATACCGGACAGTACCCTTTTTTTGTATAAAGATCTGTCTGGAAGCACTGATTTGAATGTAAACCATCAATTTAACATGTTTGCATTGATTTTTTTATAACATTATTCATTTTTAGAAGATTATATGCATTTTACTACGAAATTTCAAAACACTCAGAATAACTTTATATCTCATGTAGATCATGACATATCACAATGATAATAAAGAGAAATAGACATTTCAAAATTGTCAAACAATTTAATAAATAAACATAATACATTATATAAAAATTATGCAACTTACTATTTGATCTACATGCTTAGCAACTCAACCCGGAAGTAAAACAAACAACCGTCAATGTGGTGTCTGTTATTCCCTACACAAAAAAATGACTGACTAGCACTTTTTAACACACTGCCACCCCAATACACAGGCTTTGCGCAGTGCAAACACTCCATACACGTTTGGCCCACCCTCCACACATGTCCATAATGCATGAAATAGAGGTCATGCCCCAATTCTATTTTTAAACCATCACATTCTCTAAAATGTCAATTTTTACATCAGGCCATTTTTCAGACTGCAATTTTTCCTACCTTGACAGATTGTGGTAGTTTTCTCGGAGATTTCTCGCTTGTTGTTGTCAAATACAGCATTCAACCTTCCCAGACAGACCACCTGACCAATAGATGCCGGTATTTCAACTCAGTTGATCTTATGTTGGCAGCTAGGTCAGGACATGTGGTGACCGTCCGATATTCCCTACTGTCCGGTATTCCCTACATCTACCCTACTTTGCACACAAACCACTGCACGTTGCACTCTCTCCGGTGTCATCCTGTTTAGGCAAGGCCCAGGAACAGATCGTTTCACACAGTTTTGTTGCTAAATTCAGGTCTTAGAGTGGATTTTATAACAAATCATTTCGTACACAGATGTTATTTGAGGTATTAATTCATATTATTCTACTATGGAAGTAAAACAAAAAATAGGTTCTCCCAAAACTATACATGAGCTTTAATTAGACCATTGATGGTAATTTGACGAACTGATTGAAGACAAAGATCCAACAGGGATGAAACCAACGGGCATTAGTCAAAATGGATTTATGGCAGTTTACTGTTGAAGTTTGGTAGTTGTATGGTATTCCTGTGGTACTTCATGTGGTACTTAGCTCATTTGCATACAATGTTTTTGTATGCACAAATCAGTATTTTGTGAAGCTTACCTCATTATCTAGTAATTCAATGCATATTAATATTTTTCTTTTACGGAAATATATTTCCTAAACACAAAGTAACATCAAGAGCGATAGTTTTGACATTTGCATTATTATCAAAAAATATAGAAAATAACTAACTGTGACCCAAAATATTTTTGCCAGATAGTGGTATATATACCAGTGTATTGCATCCTCGTGTGTCTGCAGCAGTCCTGTGATAACGGCGCGTGGTATCTCTGTATTAACGGCGAGTGGTGTTTCGGTCGTAACGGTATGTGGTAATATCCTGGTACCTTTGTGTGGTATTGCTGTGGGCATACTTAGTACCTCCATGCTGTGGGGTACTATTTTTGCTGTATGGCACTGCTGTATGGTACTGCTGTATGGTACTTCTGTATGGTATTTGTGCCAGAATACCATAGGAAATCCTGTCGTATTTGTGCCAAAATACCATATAGGAAACCCTATGGTATTTTGGCTGTATGGTACTTATATGGTATTTGTGCCAAATACAACAGCACTGCTGTATGGTATTCTTTAGGTACCCTTTTCCTGTGTGGTATTTTCCTATGGTACTTCTATGGTATTTGATTTTTACCATAGAAGTACCATAGGAATATCACAGGACATTTTTTGTAAGGGAATGTTAGGGGTCAATCGGCCCGCTCGTCTATTTTTACTTCTCCTATCCCCCCCCCCTTTTTTTTTGTTTTGCTAGGGGGGGGGGCGGGCCCGTCGCGACGCGTCGGCCCCCCATGGATCTTCGCCTGTCATTGTCTCACTATCCCAACACTCCTAGTTCATGCCTAACATTATTTTTTGTTCATCATTGCTAGCTAGACTTCAGGGGCATGTAACAACATATCCGTTTAGAAAGTATTTGATTTGTGTGATGTATATGATTTAGTAAATTACGGTAAATGATTAAAAAAAAAATCTGTTCGTCCTTTTGTAGACATGGCGTCAAAGGGACGTATTGTGGACGACCTTCTTGTCAGCCTAGCTGAAGACATCGAGACTGGTGAGAAGATGGCGGCTCTAGGTCGGGCACTCGGATTCAAACCAGCAGCAATCAATAGATACACAGAGACCAATAGGATCGAAGGCCGGGTCACGTGCAAAGGAACACGTGACATGCTATTTGATTGGAGACAGACAGTGGGTCCACGTGATCAACAATGCAAGCTGAAGGAAGCTCTGAAAGAGGCCAATCTCATCATGCTGTCTCAGGACTATCTCAAAGACACATTGAATATTGAAGGTATCTATCAAATTACTGACACTCATTTTGTAATACTGAGAGAGAGAGAGAGAGAGGGGGGGGGGATATTTATCGCCTGTCACTCTTTTAATAATGACAAGGGAAAGAGAGAGAGAGAGAGAGAGGGAGACTGAGATTAAAAAGGTTTTATTGATAAAACAAGATTGTCAGGAAGATAGAGGCTCTATGAGATACAGAGGCCGATTAGCTTTGTCTAGTGGGCTATGGACACAAGTGTAAGGTCTTTTTTATGCCTCCGCCCACCGAAGGTGGTGACGGATGTATCATGTTTTCGGGTTGTCCGTCCGTCCCTTCGTCCGTCCGTCCCGTTTGTTCGTTATCGCGATATCTCAAGAACCACTTGAGATCATCTTCCATCTTTAGGATAATATGTATCGCCATAAGAAGATGATCTGACTAGATTTTGGGGTCAGTAGGTCAAAAGTCAAGGGTCACAGAGGTCAAATTGTGAAATTTTATGCATTGAGTTCGTTATAGCTATATCTCAAGAACCATTTACGATATGAGCTTCAAACTTAAGGGGAGTATTTATCGCCATATATAGATGATCTGGCTAGATTATGGATTGTGTACGTCAAAGGTCAAGGGTCACAGAGGTCAAATTGTAGAATTCCATCTATTGAATTTGTTTTTCGCGATATCTCAAGAATCATTTGAGATATGAGCTTCATACTTAAGGGGACTTTTTATCACAATAAGTAGATGATCTGATTAGGTTATGGAGTATGTAGGTCAAATGTCAAAGGTCACAGAGGTCAATCGTGAAATCCATGTATTAAGGTCGTTATTGTTATATCTTATTATTAGGTTTTGGAGTATGTAAGTAAACAAATTAGGAGGGATCATGATCTAAGAATGTTTAGTTCACCAGGTCAAAGGTGAAGGTCAAAGATGTCTTTGTTTTAAAGTAGACAACTGGAGAGTCAAAACTGCTTTTAATTGCAACAAAATTCATACCACTGCAACGAAAAATGTTTCCTGATTCAGAATATCTAAACCCCTTGTCAAAATCTGTTTTAGATCGGGAGTTATCACCTTTCAAAGAAGGGCCCCCATTTTCAGGCTTCAGCGGTACCCCGCAAGGGCGTCGAGATTATGACGTCACACCTTGGGCACCTGTACCGTGTCCACTGTATGCACGTATATACATGTATTATCCTGCACTGTGCTATATCGCGTACATTGCACATTTTGATTCTTGAAAACTTTCTTTCTCTCTTCTCATCTCATACTTCTCCCAGGCCCTGACTAACTGGTCAAAGGTGATATCTCTTGCCGACTGTTCCTCTACCATTTATCTATATATTTATGTTAATCCGTTCCAATGATGTATTATTTTCATTATATTAACATATAATTAGAAGTATCCTCAGCACGAGAGTGAGTGAAAAAAAAGATAATAAAACAAAGTGACATTGTTTTCATTGTGGACTGTTCAAATCACACTTTTAGTTTTGTGTCATATATGACAAATATTGTAACCAATAATCCTATATATCTATATGATAAGCTATAAGGTTATCATAATCTTGAAATTGTTCATTTGGTTTTGTAAGTCTTTATATTATTGTGCTGTGCAGATCCCGAGATAATTTCATCCGTTAGCTATGTAATTCGTCCAAACTTTGGGATGGAATACGTAGCTCCTTAGTTCTTCAGTTACAGTATGTGACCTTTTTCATGGTTTTAGATATTGTTCAGAATGAAATAACATTATTGTTAGATTCGACCTTGTTGCAATGAATTTGACAGATTTTGCATTTGTGATAAAAACAGCAGTCTTACGAGAGACGACTGTATATTCCATCGCCTCCTGCCGGATGATATACACTACCCCATCCCGTTGCGTGTGTAAGAATTAAGCCAAACTAAATTAGTAGACTGTAAATATTGCAAACAATTCAATGCTTACATCATTGATTCTTAAATATTCTGTCTCTTCAAATTATATTGATTTTATTTTAAGGAAGTTTCTGGTCTTTTAGCCATTGAATTTCGATAAATAAGGAATTTTGGAGGAAATGTGACATGACCACCTCGTCAAATTAATGATGGTAGTGTTAATCCGTGTAAGTTAGTTGGAAAGTCATGACGGTGGCATTATATTTTGCTCTAAAACCTTATTTGGAGGGATTCATATTTAAAAAAAAAAATCCTATTAAAATCAATATAGATTCAACACAGAATAAGTCTTCTTAAGAATGAAGTCGCTATAAATTTACGTGGAATTAAGCATTATATCTCCCAATGTCAATGGGCAAAATTAACGATTCACAACAGCCAACGGGCCGCACCGTTCCCGGCCCTCGTGGGAGATGAGCAAGGCAATTCGTGCTTTTATCATGATTGCAAACTCTTCAAAAATCTATCGCAGCAAGTTCAAATCTACAAATTAATCACAATCGTTAACAATTCTCAAAACACGATATTCTAAGGATATACAACCCTGTATTATTTGTCCAATGATGAAATCAGTTGTGATAAAAGAGCCATATAATCCGAGACACAGCAGCTATAGCAAGCTAGTACAGTGCGAGCAAGCTGTTTACGTTATACGTATGCATCAAGCCGCGCGCGCAAACTCAGATCAGCTGGCTGTTGTTCGAGCTGTCCAAGGTGGGACGTCACAAACTAGGAGCTCCTCCGCACGCCGATCGGCCCATTTGGGGCGGATTAAACAAAAACGCTAAAAACCATTTAAGCTTATTTTGAGAGTTCAAGTCATTTTCAGCATGTCAATCGTATTAAACGAAGGAAAATCTATTCAGTAACATGTAATTTGGCCATTATTAGCAAATATTGTGTATTTTCTCCGTGTGTCTACTTTAAGTAAATGTGTAGATGATTGTGCTCTATATTTCTGATCTGGCAATGGCGGAGGCATATATTTTGACCGCGCTTGGTCGAGGATTCATCTTGTTTCTCTCTAAATAAGTGCGAATATATTGATTTTGCATCAGCATACTCAAATAGTTTATATGATAACATTTTTATTTGTATTACCTTTCTTTCTAGATATTGGAAGCAAGATGGTTTCTGAGTCCATGAGTGTTCTACAATGTCGCGAGAAACTGGAAAATATGTACATCGATAACCTATGCAAAATCCAAATGAAACCATGGGATCCCAATGACTATGCTGAGCTCAAGGACATGCATACACGAGTGACTATGGTGACGAAGGACGTACATGGTAGAGACACTGTGCAGAAGGAAATACTACATGGCTCTGTTACAGAAATTTTCTCCAGGAAAGTGAACAATAGGCTGCCAGACCGAATTCTCATATCGGCCGCTGCTGGGAGAGGAAAAACGACGGCTGTCGCTAAAATGGCTTACGACTGGGCCAACAAAATACAAGGATCTGGAATGGAAGAACTGCCACTTCTCTTTGTTCTTAAACTCCGAAAAACTGGTCAGTATACACTCGGAGAGGCAATCAAGTCTCAGCTGTTAAGTGACGTTGAAGACGTTACACCGGAAGGGCTAGAAGACTTCATTAGAAAGAACCAGGATATATGTCATATCATATTTGACGGTCTTGACGAGTATGCGGGGATTACGTCAGGGAGCAACATCGTGAAGATAATGCGCTGGGAAGATTATCGTGAGTGTCGAGTCCTAGTAACAACACGTCCTCACCTGAATTACTTCTTTAACTCTTTGCACGCCACGTTAATTTGAAGCACAAAAAAGAAGACTTTTCTCTTTAATAATTAAAAATAATATAACACTATTTGCTTAGTATGAACTACGAGAAATTATGCTGCAGACCTGGTCCTAGCATTATCAGTGATTTTCAGATCTTTTAGCCCAGCCATTACAGAGAAAATTAATTATTACGATTGTATAGTTAATAAGTACAATTGTGACTATAGTCGAATTTGGCAGGCAAAGAGTTAATGACGGGGACCTTCCAAGAAAGTATACGAAGATGGTAATAGAAGGATTCTCAAGAGAGAACTCGGGAGACTATATCGACAAGTTTTTCGCTTTGATTTCAGATGTCTCAAAAGGGGAAAGACTAAAAGTTTACCTCAATAGCCATCCACTAATAAATGAACTTGTCATAACACCCCTTTTTTGTCTCATGATTTGCCACTTGTGGAGCGACGAAAAATTAACTGATGACATTTCAACTCAGACAGGACTATTAGACAGTGTAAATGTGTTCTTAATGCACCATGCCAACGCCCGAGCGAATCAAAGATTCATAATCACTACTGAACGCTTGAGAGAAATGTTATCCAAATTAGGCCAAGTAGCTTTAGATGGTCTACTCCATGATGCTAAAAAGCTGGTCTTCAAACCACATGACTTTCGTAAAATTCCCACAATCTTTGCATGTGCATGTGAGCTCGGGATACTTTCTCAATCTCACAGTGTTACATCAGCATGCATTCCACAATCCCATGAAACCTCTACAACTACAATTGAATTCTATCACAAACTTGCTCAAGAACACTGTGCTGCAAAACACATAGCAGCCGTAATTGATGGGTATTGGTTGCCATGGATGCGATTGAATTTGTCAAAGTTAGACAGCGTTCTGCGCCATATTAAAGCACACATTGGTGACTACGAAAATATCCTGCGATTCACAGCTGGCACGGGCAACGAGTCATGTATTAAGATCTTGGAGGCCATTCTTACTAACAAGTCATTGGATGACAGTGAGCGATATCGCATTCTCCTTGACTGCTCATCAGAGACCACGTCGGTTACTGAAGGAAGAGTTTCTTTTCTGGTTCAAAGATGTGTATCTGCTCAGACGATCGTTCTCAAGTCACCGACTATCTATACTGTCGTTGGAATGCAGAACCTTCCACAGCAACTGAAATCACAGGTATAAAAACCGTGTCTACGTTCCACAATAATTGATCGTTTGTTTTTTATTGTTATAATTTTACCCCCACTTTGACACAATTCAAATCTTACATGTTCGCAAAAATGTCATCATGTTCATCCAAGCAGAATTACAAACAATACAAAAATGGTACCAACATAGTCATATGCGGAACAATCTACTTTTTTTTAATGCTACAAAGTTTATTGTCGGAAACAAAGATGATCGGATTTTTGTTTTGCCTCCTTTCTCGTGGGCCCGGCAGCCGCTGAGCAGCGCCAGAAGGACGTTGCACTATCCCTCTCTTGTTGAACGCCAAACAGGGAAGCAGCAACTACCATTTTTTAACGTCTTTTGGTATGACGCGGCCGGAATATTTTCTCAGAATATGTATAATAATCTTGGGTTTATAAAATTGTTTTCTGTTTTAATGACAATATTGAAGGTGTTTATCTCCTTTTTTTTCTTTTTCTTTTTTTTTCTTTTTTTTTTTTAGAAAGGCAGATTCTAAAGTAGAGGGGGAATGAGGGGCGGAACAGGGTTCTCTTGCATAAAAAGTTTTAATTCGACGCAACTAAATAAATCAAAATTATGCAACTAGATTAAAAACCAATTAAGATGACGTATTATTGGAATTGTGTGTGATGTTTTTAACTTGCGCTCCATCTCAACCTTTTTGCAAGAGGGCCCAGGCCAAAACTCCTATTTAGATGATCATGTTCCAATGGTGAATTCACAAGCTTTAGCCCTTCCTGGCCCCGTGGCCCCTGATTATTTATTATATTTCGAACGCAAGGCATTTGAAGTACATTAATGTATTGTTTAGCATGCACGTTTTTAAAATAGTGACATATAATTATGAAGACAATTAGGATTTGATTTTTTTTTTAATTATTAATCATGAAGTTTTATTTCTTGATTAAAATCTTATTAAAATCAGGCCATGGCCTCAGCCACTAAGATGTCGGCGCGATGACGTTAATGCATAAAGTCTATATACCTAAAATCTTATTTAAAAAAGTGCCTAATATAAACATTTTGGGGCCTTTTCCGTTGACCCCCCCCCCCACACTTTTCACCTGTGGTCGGGTTGTCAGTCGGTCGGCTGGCCGCTCAGTGTATCATGGAGTGAACTTCTCATTAAAATTTTTGACAAATTGGTATGATATTTGGCACAGATGTTATACCTAGGGTGAAGATGTACAAGACACATATTTCTTGTATAAATTGTGTCATTTTTCTTCTTCATCAATTTTTTTTTTCAAACTTTGATAATCCTTTGGTACTATATTTTTAAAACGTGGGTGGTGACATCAAAGGTCATTTGGGGATCAAAAGGTCATATTGCATATTTTACTTAGCTCGTTTCTTTACTTCTGAATTAATTTCTGCATACGACCTGGGTTTTATTTTAAGAATTTACTTATTATATGATTATATTGTAAATTTATTTCCTTTGGTGTGTACTCAATAAAGTGATATCAAATTTTGTTCATACTTGAAATAATTGATCAGTGGGTAACAAAACAAATTTGTTGATGAGGGTCGTAAGGCCAAAGGTCATATTGGGGTCAAGGGTCAAAATTATCCATTTCTACATCAATTATATTCAAACTTGGACCAACAATTAATTGGGTAATTCCATATGTTCAATAATATGAAAGGTGAAGTAAAACGTCATCTAAGGGTCGATATGTATGTTTGCAATTTTTTTTATTGATTATTAGGCTACATGCGATATCGACATCTTGTAATTTTATCTTACAAATGTAATAAGTCCATTACACCCCACCCCTTTTTTTCTAGGTTGGAGAGGTAACATTCGAAGGTTCTGTCTTAACTGCTGACGTGACCAAAGGGCTATGGTCCTGCCTTGGATCCTTCACTAATCTGCGCCATCTCACCATATCAGACTCATCTTTCAGTTTCCCTTCATCTCTTCATGTGCTTCCATACGTCACAAAGCTAACAGCCGAGAGAGTGACGTCACACAGCTACGAAGGTCTGCTCTCATCGCTGCCTGGCTTGAAAGAGATCGATATAGGTATCGATGATGCAGATAAAGATATCACTCAGATCACGGCTGGTCTTCAACGTACTGGGAGAGAGCAGCTCACAAAGTTCAGACTTCATTCACTTCCATCACAAGGGAAAGGGTATTGATGTAGAATGCTGGCAATCATTTTACTGTATAACATACCATTTGGCAATTTTCAGCTCAGGAAGGTACTTATATGACAACAATGAGATAAAAAAGAAAGCTTTAAACCATAATCCCCGAACTCCCCCCCCCCCCCCCCCCCCCAAAAAAAAAAGAAAGAAAGGAAAAAAAATCATTTAACTTCCATGCAATCTGTGCATTGTCATTGATAGTTTAAATCACAACTTATCGCCCTAAACTCTTTTGAATTATTTTGCAGGATTGGATGTGGAACTGTTGAATACTACAAGGCCTCTATTAAGGTGAGCAGAATTTTAATCAAAATTGTACATTGATATAACTTTAAAATATTCAAAGTATTCATAAATTAGCAAATGAATGCTCTCTACACACGTCGATAATGTAAAATCCAAATAACATACAAATGACATCCATAATAATGATGAACATGTCTTTCTTGTGTGTTCCATGACAGGGTTTTGGGCTTGAGATAAAGGATTGCCTTCTATCTGCTGAAATGACGGATAGCTCGTGGTCCTGCTTTAGATCCTTCACCACACTGTTCTATCTCACCATATCAGACTCATCTCTCAGTTTCCCCTCATCTCCTCCTGAGCTTCCATACATCACAGAGCTAACAGCCGAGAGAGTGACGTCACACAGCTACGAAGGTTTGCTTTCATCGCTGCCTGGCTTGAAAGTGATTGATATCATTATCGATGATGTAGAGAGAGATATCACTCAGATCACGGCTGGCCTTAAACGGACCAGTAGAGAGCAGCTCACAGATATTAAACTTACTGCACTGCTTTCACGGTTTAAGATGATGGTACCAAGAGAGACGATGAGAGGACTGGGACTTCTGATCAGAGAACAAACCAAGAATCTACAGAAGCTACACGTGGACGGGGTGACGTGCAGAGATGAGGAAGGCTTGATTGACCTCATTGAGTGCTGCAGACATGTCAAGACGATGAAAAAAGTGGTGTAAGTTAGTTTTTTATATTTATGCACAAATATATTTAAATAAAAGCAAAATGTTTTTTTTTTTTTCAAAGCTACTATTGTAAGTTTCTCCACCCACTCGTTGACATCTTTTGAATAAAAAATGTTTTTTGAAATTTCATCGCCATTTGAATTAAGGAGTTATTATTTTCTTGTTCTTTTTTATCACAGCAAAATAAAAAGAAATAAATGTGTTGTTACCAGGATGGATTGTTACCACCAACCCATCCAGCCTTCGTTTGTTGATATCTTATGTCAAATGACTAAATTCGCATCATGGTTTTTTTTTGTTTGGGTCAATACTTTTTTTCGCGCAATCATTTCCCCGGAGTTTATCATTGTTTCAATAATCATACTAACTATGTGACTGAATATTCCGTTCTCACCATGTATTATGTATTGATTTCACTGTGGCATCACACCCAACCCTTCTCTGTGTATAGGTTAGATTGGTGTGGGACTAAAGAGGGCGGCAGACTGGACTCTTATCTCCAGGCTCGGAATACATATTATACATCAGGAGGCAAAATCACAGTGACAGTGTATCATGTAAGTATCATGTTCATTGTGACGTTCAACACAACACTATAGTGACTCATCGTATCAAAATGAGACACAAGTCGACAGAAAAGAGTCTAAGATCGGGGAAAAATCATTCATTTCTGAATACTTTTCCTTTAAATATCGTTTTTATAATAAATAATAAAACATTTAAGATTCAGAAAATCGAAAAACTACTTTCCCCTGAATTAGACATATTTATCATTTTGCCGATTTCCTCGACCCTTTGCGGAGTCTGCTTTGCAACTTGTGTCTAATTTTGACACGATGCATCCCATATTTTATTCCATATCATATTAAAGTCTTAATGTGATATTACTCTTTAATAGTTTAAAAGAAATATGTTATTTACATTTATTCCATTTTTTTTAAAGTATGATTTCAATTAAATTGTAGTGGGAATAAGGCATTAATACTACAATTATTTGTGGATCTCGTGTTACCATGGACATTATTTCTTTGCGAAAGGTGACACCTGGAAGTTTTTTGTTTGTTTTTTTTTCTGAGGGGGAGAAATGTAACAGTTATATAATTTTGTTTAGTAAATTCCTTACCTCCCCTCTTTAATAGGGACATATTTTCCCTTTCATAATATTTATGAATTGTCACAACACCATGGATATGATATGTTCATTGTTTTTATCTTGTGATTAAAAAAGGTCGCATTGTAGCTATATTATATGAAGAATGAAATTGAACAATAAAATACCAAATGATAAATATGCATTTATGACTTCATATTGTTGTGTCAATACGTACAATAATGATACACTGTTTCAACTTTCATGTTTTTATTCATCTTTATCAAAGGAACATCATCCCAGAAGGTACATTGAGAATCACATTTCTCACGCTGTTTGAGCTACAATGTGGAAGGCAAACTATCCGTTCAACCTGACTTGATACACCTCTATGCGGTATACGACTGATACGAAATAGTCCTGTTTGAGTTACATGATGCATAATAATTGCTTCAATTAATTTGAATTATTATGTTAAAATGTTTTAAGGGTATCTTACGAGGCAGGAATCAATACGGGTTATCATAACATCAGGCCAGGTTAGACCCAACTAAAAATGTAGAAATTTGTTATGATTTTCTATTTTGTTTTTGTTTTGTTTTTGCTTGCTTGTTGTTCTTTTTAGGAAATGTGTATTGGCCAGCCCTGCACTGTGAATGTCATAGACATATACAAAGTTTCAAGTTTATTAACAACAACATAATAATGAGCATTGGTATACATGAATATGTGATTTAAATATGAATACAATACAATCAGGAATAATTTTATACATACATTACATTTTATAAAACATGATAAAGAGACATGAAAATGTTGATGTTGTTTAGAGAGTCAAAAGGTAGCACAAGTGCTAGTAGAGATTGATCCTTAATGATACAAAAACATTACACAACAGGTTTTTTTTCTTCTAAATTTATAATGGTCTGTTATATTTACATATGAGTAGAATATCGTTTTTATAACAACAAAATACGACCTTTAATTTCCAAGCAAATAAGCTCTCACGTATTTACGGAAAGTTTTTTTTTTTCTTTTTCTCTCATATCTCGTCGTACTCAAACAAACAAATTTAATATTTATCGTAATTGATTTACAAGCAAACTAGCATTAACCACGCGATGGAATTTTGCCAAAACGCATGGCAGGAATCTTAATATTTGGAAGATACATGTATTCCTATATGTTATAACATGGACATGTAACCTCTTTATAGGTCTATGGTTATAATAAAAAAAAAATGTATACTAATTTCATATGCCTACTATTACCTCTCTGTTTACTAAAGAAGAATGATGAATACATCCAATTGAAATTACAGCTCTCTGTAAATCGTACAGTAGACGCATGTTGAACATTACTTTTGTTTGTAAATTATCATTTATACATGCATTATGACGATAATGTGATTTATGAAGCGACTCATTGTATATCAAGTTCAATCTGAATTGAATTATGTTCCTTTGATGGGAAACGTGAGTGCAATATTTTTACTGTCTTCTGGCTTCAAGATGCTATTTAGAATATTTACAAGTTATGTGAGAAAGCAAAACCTATATGAGCAGTGTAGAAACATTGATTATCTGAGTTGGTAAGCCAGACTGGATAAAAATGTTTTAAAAAACATCATTTGAATGCAAAATTAATAGGTATCTCAGCCTACCCTACATTCAAACTCAATTTTCTTGCAAACTATTCATTAATGTATTTGAACTATTGTTTTCAATGATTTTATTCCCTTTCACTACCCCCTCTCTCTTTCTTTTTTCTTTCTCTCTCTCTCCCTCTCCCTATCTACCTCCTTTACATCTTTCCTTTCAATAATCTCTCCCCTTCTCTCACTATCTTTCTCTCACTCTCACTTTGCCAGTCTACCAATGCCCTTCTGTCTTTCCCATCTAATGTTTTACTATCCTATCTCCTCTTTTCTCCATCTCTTTCTCCCTATCTCCTCCCCCTTCTGTCCCTTCTTTAATCTCTCCCCTTCTCTCACTATCTTTCTCTCCCTCTCACTTTGCCAGTCTTCCAGTACCCTTCTCTCTTTCACATCTCATGTTTTACTATCCTATCTCCTCTTCTCTCCATCTGTTCCTCACTTTATTTATCACTAACCCGTTCTCTACCTCTTTCTATAAAGTCTTCTTTAATTTGTTATGTGTTACAATTACAAGTCGTGTACTTTACAATTTGCGATTATAATGTTTTCTAACGTATGCATGGTTTAATCAGCTTCTGGTTGCAATATACGTTTTTCTCAATGGTCCATTTTGAATCAAATTGAATTGCAAATACGCTAGATAGAAAGAAATCTACATAATAAGATGATATTTGACAATAATAAACTTTAGTAGTTTCCTAGTTTTGAACGTCTAACGTTGAACAATGACTGAAAAGTAATAAACTATCATGATTTCTTCATTTGTATTATATGGACTGTAAAGAAAGTACGACCAGAATTTTATTCATATTGTTGTACATATTTTATTTATGTTATATTCTCGATAAAATGACGTTTAGATCAGTTCACAGTATTTATGCAACACATTATATGGTAGCTGAAAATAAAACGTTAAAGGTCTAAATGTTCGTTAATTCTGTTCCCAAGTGATAAAATAAACAATTAAAATGCATAAGCAAATTTTTGCTAGAAGTAATTACTTGGATTGGATGGATTGGACTAGGAAAATACATTAAATCGCCCTCTTGCGGTAGTGATTTTTTAACAATGTATCGAGAGAAAGGATGAAAAAATCTAGCGAGATGTGGGGGAAAGAGATGGAGAGAGAGAAAGAGAGAGAGAGAAAGAGAATGGGGGAAGGGTGAGGATGGAGGGGAAGGGTTAAGGTATCTTCCCAAAAAGTTAAAGCCGCGGCCCGCTGCGTGAACGCCGCACAGCGGGCTTATAGGCAGAATATACCGTTCCCCTATTATTCTTCCATTGACCTTATTGGAGGGGAATTAGTACAGCCGGTATAAAGCGCCGCTGTGCGGCGTTCACGCGCAGCGGGCCGCGGCTTTAACTTTTGGGAAGGTACCTAACAGTCATGGGTATATAATAATGAATGTTAAGAAAGGTATCCATTGAGAAATAGACTAATGATGGGGGTCGCGTTATTGGATTCAATTAAAGAAACAAATAATATGTACGTTGAGAGAGAAAGAGAGAGAGGGGGTGTAAGGGTGGAGGGAGAGATGGGGTAGTGGTAAACAAAATTAACAATGATAAAGATATAGATAGAGAGATAGAGAAATGTTTGGAGTTGTGTTACACTATACAAATAAAGAAACGTGTGCATTAGGGTGTGTGTGTGTGTGTGTGTGTGTATGGTTATGGGGTATGAGTGAGGGTGTGCATGCGTGCGTATGAAGGTGCGTGCGTACGTATGATGGTATGTGTGTTTAATAAAGTGAACGGAGAGGGATATAGATGTCTGTTTCCCCCTCTGTCTCTTTTATTTTTATCATCACTTTTATTTTTATCTTAAAAAAATACAACAATGAGAGACGTCTCTAGAAATCAAGGATTAACAATTATTGATGTCAAACGCAGGATTAACACGTGAATTGCTAGTTTATATACATGATCCTAGTCGTTTTAGATAGATGTTTAAGCTAACGTGGATCCCTCTGTTGATCCGAACTATTTTGATATGATGAAAGGAAGTTTTCGTGGAGTTCCATGAACATTGCTGCAATTTAACGCCTTTCGCTTTATATGCGTGCATATAAAATTGCGTTTTCCATGAACAATCTTGCAATTAAACACAACCTTTCACTTTTATGCATTTAATAACATTTGGGTTTTTTTTTTTTTTTTCTTCTTCTTCTTTTTTTATCTTTTCAAAATACTAATTTAAACCCATATCTAACAAAACTTCACAAAGGAAAGTCGCTCGTGGGCTGACTTTTGAAGCCTGCGCCAAAACTATATACACGATCGAGCCTGGCGCAAATAATCTTCGAGATTGACAAGCGCCATCTATATGGAGAACCAACCAACCAACTTGCATTGGTATTGAAAGTACTGGAATAGATAATGAATTGCATGAAAAGTGTGATTAAAATCATCAATGCTGAACATACAACTTTGGAAGATCTCAAACTTTACAATTTTATAAGGTAGAAATGGCATGAAGGGAGAACCCCTCCAATGTTGACTGTTTCTTTCTCATCACAAAGAAGATTAAAGTAAACTGACTTATGATTACGACAACAACAACAAAGAAGAAATAAGCAAAACATAAATTATAATTTGATACATCACATCCATTCCATGTCAATGGACATGATAATATTGATCATTGTTTTCAAAGCATACTCTTTTAATCATTTTCTACAATCATTCTAAATGTACAAACAGTCTTACCATTATATCACAATCCTGTGTGCATTGCTGTCATAACAAATAAAGCCATAGAAGAAAATAAATGTGAAAAACTAAAATGTCACAGTCACCGATGCTTATTTCTAAAGTGCATGTCATACGCACGGTGTGATAAGTCCTTTGATAAACAGACAATAAATCCCAATGAGACAATTACAACAATTACCCATGAGATTTAAAAGAAAATGTATCAGACAAATTTTAATAGCCAGAATAAAATTTGCCCTATAAAGACACCCCTCCTGACTACAATAAGGTTGACCATTTCATGATATGCAATTTACTGTTTGTGGAATATTCCATTGCAAAAGGGGGAATCTAAGTTATGCAAAGAGCACTTGTTCCTTTGCCAATGGTAGTTGTAGAAGTAAATGTAATCGAAATCCAAACAAGGTGTTTCATGAAAACAGATAACAAAATAAACAATTATTAATTTTAACAGCTTAAATGCATAGTTGACGTTGGATATGGCAAGGTGTCACAAGTTGGGGTATTGTAAAAGGGTGGAGGCGTTACATTTTGGAGGGAAAATTATCACATTTTTTCACATAGCATGAATATGATGTACAGTCATAAGCTGTGCAATAATTCATATTGTAGATAATTTATCAGGCTGCATGTCTGTGAAGTTTTCAGCTTCGTTATGCTCATATTTTTAATACAAAGATACTTTTAGTGGAGTAGGGTAAGAGGTGGAGGATCCTACGGTGGAGGATCCTACGGTGGAGGCACGTGTTAAAGCATAGGGAATTCCCATTTTTGTTACTTTCTTATTGTTTGCTGCGTTATATCTTTGCAGCCAATTGGTCTTATGGGTTGAGTGTTATATCATTCTCTTGGGAATTTATGTGGTTCTAGATAAATATGAAGAAGATTTTTCAAAAGTAATTTAATCAATTAATTAATCAATTAAAACAAACTTAATGCACACATCCTCATAGACGATGCATTGCAGGCATATAAAATTGTCACATGCAATTTTATAACAATAATTGTCATTTTTTCGCCATTTTCTTTGCATGCATGAAAAAAACACAATTAATTGGAAACATATTACAATATAATTTTGTTTGAGTTGTAATCCAAGTGTAAACGACAGGATTTCTGCCCTTTTTGCACTATTTTTTCTTCTTTTTTGACACCCTCATCCACCCGGCTGGTCAAGAGAAGCGGATTGGCTAACCTCATCCACTAGGCTAGTAAAAACGAGCGGATTGCAGCGCGGTTAGAAAAAATAATTTTGTATTACAAGTTTATATTTTTTAGAAGCATAGCGTCTTATTTACACAATCCAAGATGATACATTTTATTTGGTGAAAAAATTAAGAAATTATTCGCCGGTAAAATTGCGAAGTTTTTCAATCCATTTTTTCCTGTAACACTCTGTGTAGCTTTTATGACACACCTTATACAGGCACAAAAATATGTTAATCATCCTCCTTTCAATCTCTGCTTACAATATATATATACTTTTATACATGTCTGACTTACTACTAAGAAACTAGAGATGTTTGATTGTGACAATGTACATTTCTACAATTTTTTGGACATGTAACGCATTTTCCACCCAACTCATGACATGTGGCCATATAAAATCTTGACAATTACCATCAATGGTGAAAAAGATTTAACCACTTGACTGCTGCATGATGTGAATTGCACAGTACGCGTATTATCAGCCTGGCACTGGCGCTTCATAACAGACCAAGCTCAGACAATAGCATGAACACGTACTATTACGTGGTACGCGCACAGTGTACAAACGACAAGCACGTAGTATTATATGGTCCGCAGCCAAGTGGTTAATGCAATCAAAGATGAAAAATAATAATCTTGCAATTAAGCTTAAACACTGGTCTTGGTTTGTTAAGACCAAACAATTTATAAAGGATAAAACATTAAAGTATCCTAACATAAATCATGTATAATAATAAAAGTATTACAATTGCAATGAAAACAAAGTAATCATGAATTGAGGTAAATCTTACATGCTTCGATTTATCAAGAACGAGTGATTATTTAACTGAACTACAATACAGATATAACAAGGAGAATTGTCTCATAAAACAGATTTTAAGAAAGACATTTATTAAGTAGATCTGCCAAAATGCATTATGATAAACAAATAGGCCTACACCTTAAGCATTACTTTTGAAATCCGTATCATCATTTAAAAACTAGCACAATAGTCCTCTTGAAAAGATTAAGTTTGGGGTCTCTTTGGGCTCTTTAATACCCCTTGTTTAGCGCCATCTTTCGGTAGAAGACTCACAAAAATTTTAGACCGTGAATCCTAAAAACAAAAAATTCTCCAGGGAAAATGGAAAGGGGTGGAAAGTGGCCTTTTGGGATAATTTACTATCTCTGCTGGCCGGTAATTCGGCATATCGGGTTCAAAGGGTTAAGGCAATCTTATGTTACGTTCGTTGGATTTAGTTGATATTAGACATATTATCACAAACATACGGTATAATACACAGTAGCATACAAAATCTTCTCAAAGAACATACTATTTTTACATTTCAATGCAGAACAATAATGTAAACAAATGACTTTGCTCTTAGTTTTACATACTGCCTTGTAATTAGCAGTCTCTTCTAAATTATATCTATTTAATTTCATTTTCATACTTACATAGTATATACTATATATATTATACACCAAAAAATCAACACATCATATGAAACGTTGTGGCGCTTCTTTCCTAGAGAAAACCCATTTTCACGCACCGATTGTCAATGGAAGAATGCCCAAAAAACGGAGTTTTGTTGAATATACTGAATAAAAAAAAATCGAGAGATCATTTACTTAGTTACACAGGTTTTATGAGGGTTAATGTATATAAAACAGATAAACCTGGGAAGAATATTTTTTTACCCCTAACCCTCGCCGTTTTTGAGCTTAAAATCTCCCATTTTAGTCATTTTTGCGGTCGTTTTTCTGTGTGAAAATGATATATTGTTGGTCAAACAGCAGCTCACTAAAGCTTTCTGTAAATTCACAGCAGCGCCATCGGATTTCCTAGTTACGCTGGTGAAGCTACAATATATTAATTTCTCTTTACCAATGATTTTAACTTCTTTGTGATTGCGTCAATATTTTCCCCGCGTTTTGCATATCATAACAAAAAAATATCATGATAAACATACTTCGATCCTGACTGCCACAGCTTGCACTCTCCTTTACACGGTCTTTATTCAGGGCATTGTTATCGCGATATCGCCGGTCAGACGTAGAGAGAGTCCTATACCCAGTACACACATTTCCCGTAAGATTCTTCTGCGTCGTTAGTGCACTGTAGTGGAACTGTGCGTGTTTGGTTAAATAACACTGTCCTTTTTGATTGTTCACGTTTTCATATGTATACATAACACATTGATATATCAACAAGATTTCTGCCTATACTTTATCCATTTCATCAAAATAGACAGATAATTCAACTTTTTGGAAGATTCAACTTTTGTTTTGTGTCCATTAAGAAAAAAAATGCCCTGCTCACAAAAATGTCCATCGCACGAAATTCACATTCGTTAGAAATTGTTGAGGGAAACTTCCAACTTTGTACACTTTCAGAGGAACTTGAAATAGACTCCATCTATTAGGAACATGACAGGCATTACAAGGAAACAATAATGACAGAAATCAGCCGGCTCTATATATCACCAAATTGTCATTAAAAAACACATGATTTTCACATGAAAGGAAATAATAAATATCATATATACTATCTTAAGTTACACAAATGAAACATCAACATGTCGATGATTGAATTTGTTTACGCAAATAAAGAAAAATAACGGTGTGTGAAGTTACTAAATAAAATCACAAAGATGACAGAAGCAAAACAAAGATGTTACAAGATAAAAGACATGCTTCTTAGTGGCTCGAAGAATAACATAAAACCTCCATTAAACAGGAGTCAATCCTATTCTGGATGAAGAATCAAATTATTTTTGCACGATTATCCTACAGGTATCAGAGTAACATCATGAAAAGTAAATGCAACTTGCTCTAAACCATTTTGACTACCGCCCATTTTGTCCCATTCCACAATGGTCAAATTCCATTTTTTTTTTCTACAACCAGTTCGTTCCCTTTCCATTCGGTTAGTTGTTACTCCGCCTGTAACCTTTCAAATTGCGAATTTACTTTGAGATAATATGATCAAGATTATATAGCAAAAGAAATACAAATCACTTTTTAAAAAATACCTAAAATCATTACGATTTATATAAAATGTGTTATATCATTCTGGTTCTCGCCAATAAGCTATTACGTGCCAAAGTCAAAGCTCAAGCCCTACTGTATCCATATTTCCATTTTTTTGCTTTACTCATTTAGTTTTATTAAAGCTTTGATTGACAATGTGTAACAAATAAAATAAATATTCAATCTATAAAAAAAAAAAAAAAAAAAAAAGATATATATATATATAAAATAGCATAATTGACGCCTGAGAGCTACTTTATGACAATGCTGCAATGGCATTATGATGGTGTGGCAGACTAGTGACAGATCCCCTCCCCCCCCCCAGCTCCTTCCAATTAGTTTTAAAAAAAACACTCATTGACTCTACATGTTGAATCGGAAAAATTGGGGGTGCCCCCTATTTTTCTAATTTTTAGAACGCGCGCCCCTATATCAAAATTTTTGTTGTTGCCACTGAAAGACGACCACAGCGTGTTGCAGTTTCCACGCAATATATGGCACGTTAGCTTTATTTCCTGTAAATCATGGAAAAGAACGGCACACAAATAGTTTTTTGGGTATCATTTGGGGATTTCACTCAGATATTTCCCTTTTTGAATTGCGTACAAAGCCGCTACCCCACATGCCACGAACGGAACATTATGAATCACGTTCCATTACAGTGCTGACTTAAAAGCAAAATCCAGCCAAGCCGGTTACCATCAACTTGATCTCTTCTATTCAAATTTCCATGTTTATAAAACCCTACTCAACAATATATATTTCCCACAATAGCATCACTATTGTAGCGCAGCTAGTGCAAAGAAAAGACCTTGATTTCAAATCATCCACACTACCGCGTTATGGTGAAAGCAGAGTTAAAGTAAAAACCGAATTACAAAAAAAAAAAAAAAATACATAATTATCTGAATCAATGAAACTCACCTATGACATGCTTCTGAGCAACTGTGTGTGCTTATACGGGCCAAATATAAAAAATATGAAATATTATCATGATCATTTTTAATTGATGATACATCAAATAACAAAAAAAAAAGCTGTACAAATTAATTATTGACCGACTCACAACTGAATGCTTAGGTGTTAAAGAAGCATTATCTTTGAAATTCGAATCATTACTTAAAAACTAGCACAATAATCCTCTTTAAAAGATTTATTTCGGGGTCTCTTGGAATCTTTAATACCCCTATATAATCCCCAAAGTAAAATAAAGATTCCTTTATCAAATGCATCAACAAAAATCATTGTTGAATCATGGTCTTTAAAATTTAAGTAGCTGACAATAGACTCAATTAAAAGTAATAATTGCTTGAAATGATACAACATTCAATATAAATACTTTTTTGTTCTTGCTGGAGTCAAATAAATCTTTGCTAAATATAATTATATATTATAAAACCACACACAACAATATATTTGCCAGAATAGATCACTATTGAGCGCAGCTAGTGCGAAGCAAAGACCTTGATTTCAAATCATCCGAGCACGACAGGTTATGGTTGAAGCAGAGTTCAAGCAACCGAATTAAAAAAAATAATAAATAAAAAAATAAAAAAACATGATTATCTGTATCAATGAAAATCACCTATGACATGCTGTTGAGCAACTGTGTGTGGTTATACGGCCCATAAATACAAAAATATGACAAATTATCATGATTATTTAACTTGATGATAGGGGAAGGTGGGGCATAACGGACCACGTAACTTCAAGTGGCTTCTGTGACGTCACAGATAGGAGCAAGACTATAAAAATGATATTTTCTTGACGAGTTCTTATTGAAGTTTGATAAACAATCGATCAATAATTCTCATCTCTTTCATACTTCCGGCAAAATGAAGCTGAAAAAATATCGGAAAAGGTCCGTTTTGCCCCACTAGTGGAGCAAAATTGATTCCGTGCATATTTTGTTGGGGCAAAATGGTACCCTATTATGGGGTACCGTTTTGCCCCGTAAGAAATAATCAACTCCTGGGGACTGATTTGTCAAAATTTGTTCAAGTTGGCAAAATAAATGTACTTTTGGAAGTCTCCAGAAGGGATGCGAGAACACCAAATTCTCCCCAGGGTCAGCCAAATTATGGTCCTTTTTGCCCCACACCATTGGGTTCCATTTTGCCCCAAGCAGAAATACCCTACATCAGAGGGGTACAAATTTTTGAATGGCACCCCCCTCTGTAGGTATTGATTTTTTTCGATGAAACTTCAGTGGTAAATTGGTGCAGCAATGCCTCATTTACTGCAATACATTTTATAGAAAGAAATACTTTTAAAGTCAAGCTATTAGAAAGTTCCGTTTTGCCCCTAGGGTTCGTTATGCCCCACCTCCATCCTATTTTTAAAAAATCCATGAATGACAACAAGTAGATCGCAGGCTTTAATGATTTCATACATTTTCACGTATTAACGGTTCCTCATCGAGCAAATCACAAGAAAAAGAAAATGTATGCACAGTAAAAATCAGGCGTAAATAGGCCCATAAACAAGATAATGAGCTTTAACGTAAACATATTTTTGAATCAGTTTACAAGAAGTTGCTGAAATAACACAATTCAGTGTGACTGTTCAACATTCATTGATACATATTATTGTATGCAGCTCGAGTAAAAAATTTTTAAAAATGTCCCCTCATTTCGAAGTTGAAGTATGAATATTAAATCATGGGCTTCGTGATATGTCTTTGTAGAATCATCCTTCCAGCATTTGTTGGTACCCTATTTATTTTAATCTTTCCATGCATGACTTAAATACGGGGAATCTTCAGCTTTCATGGGGAGTGGATCAAAATTTGCTGATCCCAGACTTGGTGAAAAGCACTGGAAATAATCGTCTTGAAGCTAAATTTCTGGAACACAGCAAAACAATCTGTCCCATCCTGGAGAGCTTCGGGTATGATCGGGCCAGGGAAATTAAGAATTACTGACTTTACCGGATGGAGGGATGGGTGGAATATACAAGTATACAGATACTTTGAGGGTGACTCTACCAAGACATGTCGTGAAACCCATGATAAAACTTCAAAATAATTGGATATTTTTCTTAATCGCTCTGTATAAGCAATTTTTCATCGGATCAAGCCGAGAGTAATTTTTAACTAATTATTTTTTTTGTCGTTTAATACATGTTTCTATGCAGGCACTCCCCATCTCCGTCTTTACTACAATTACTTCAACTTATAGAAACTACATATAAACACAACCCCGTGGACACTGTTCGAGAATTTACACAGACGACAACAAATTAGCACACATGATGAAATATACATTTTAGGATATAGTTTGCCCGACTGCTAGAATAATTTTTCATATTCTATATGCCCTCAAAATATTTTGGTCAGGGAATTTTTCAGAGCTGCACCTCTATACGAATTTTTCTTTTAAAAAGACCAAAATGCATAGCCCACATGAACGGGTTAGTGACGGGTGTCACCTTTTCAGCTATAAAATAAATCCATCCCATAAATTATTTGCATGATAGTAGTCAAGAATCCAATGTATTGTTGAACTTTTCCAATGGGAGAGTTCCTTATTGGTTGAATTTGTTGACACTTTGTATTTGAAATCATACGGGCGTGTTCAGATCATATATAGGAGCCTCATACAACCCGAGCAGGTCAAATCAGATTAATACACTTCATTTCAAACGTGAAATCTGACTATAGGAATCTGACTGGCTATGGACGTATATCAAAACACCTTTCGATAAACCAAGTTTGCAATCTCTCGGTGTATAACAAATCTGATATTTTATCATTTGTGAAGACTATCGGAGTTTGCCGTATTTACAAGGAATTAACATTCACCTTTCAACCTATGAAACATGTGACCCAATAACTTTTCCT
This sequence comes from Paracentrotus lividus, assembly GCA_940671915.1. Lineage (NCBI taxonomy): Eukaryota > Metazoa > Echinodermata > Echinoidea > Camarodonta > Echinidae > Paracentrotus > Paracentrotus lividus. The sequence continues at coordinate 41,309 of CALNVZ010003010.1, forward strand.
TAATATTGGTCGAGCCAACTACCACAAGGTTTATCAGTTAATTTCCAGGAGGAATTCTAAAATTAAGCATTGGATGAACATTGGATTGACAACCAATGAATATTTGAGCTGTTGGCCAACGTCAGGGGATTCGGCTTTCGAGAAGTTCATCATCATTCGTCAAATACACATCAAAAACGTTTAAGGTATTTTATTAATCTTTACTATAATTCAATATATACACTGTTCGTCATAAAGGTGGCATATTTTTTTTTCTGGCTCAAGCAACATTATGTTACTCCGTTATTAATTTCTTGAATGTGTTTGTCACCGCTTTCCCTTTCTGGGATCCTGGGTATATCTTGGACGTTCCCCCAACCCTTCCCGCGGATTTTTCTTCAAAAAAGTTTGTCACCCCAAGAAGATGGCCATTTTCATCATTTTTTCTTATTTTGGGGGCCCTTTTTTGTTCACGCGACCCACCATGGCCCCCTTAGTCCTACCCCAAGGAAACATGTCTGATGGTAGGATTTGTTATTGTTCTTTAAATTAAATCTACGACTTTATGGTTACGGCTCGACTCTTTTGTCTGAGCGGAGGGGGTCAAAATTCTTTTATTGGGGTTCAACATTCATTTATTCATTTTTTACACCATGGAAATTTCTATCTTCCCAAATTGTATTCATAAATCTCAACCAAAACATAAATCAAAATAAATATTAATCAATAATTACTATTTACAGCCTTGTCATCAAGGCTAAACAAAATTTATGGGAAAATGATGATATTAAGGGTTGAGGTGGTTTTTTATTCCTTTGTTGTTCAGCATAAAGATGGAATAAAATATTCCGATTTTCACAAATTGTTTTTTACTTTAACCCATCCTAGACAGAGAACCTAAGCCTGTTCCCAGAAATATAGATTTAACTTCAGAAACAATATAAAAACAGTCCACTCCAGTCGCGTTTCTTGGGGTAGGGCTGAGGGGGGCTTGATTGGCGGGAAACAAAAGGGGCCCCAAAATGAGAAAAAGTGACAGAAATGGGGATCACGGGGTTGACAAAATTTTTTTTTGAAAAAGGTCCACGTGAAGGGTTGGGAGAATGTCCAAGATATAGCCAGGGTCCAAAAAGTAAAAGGAGGGACAACATATTCAAGAAATTAAAGTCAGAAGAAATAATGTCGCTATAGCGGCAAAAAAATATATCCTTTATGACGGACAGCATATATACTATTAAACAAATACCCTGACAACAAATATTTCGTCCAGCGGAATGTATGTCGTGAAAGACCCCCTATTTCAATGAAAAGTAACGAATCTTTCCTTCCCTTCAATACTGAGTCCCTAGAAATATGCTCTCGCCTTAGTCCCCAAGAAATCTTGTCAGCAGACATCAATCTATGTTGACATACAGCAGCAACATTGGTTCCGATACGATTAGAGGTATAGTATGATAGTGCGTTCGAGTGAGATTAGTGAACTCTGATCAATACATCACAGCGTACAGTAAAAATCCCGTCCATTTCCTCTATCTCCGTCTACTTATCAACTACTATAGCATTTCCACATTCGTTCCTCATGATTATCGCTATGTATATTAATGCAAGATAACCCTACTGTACGAAACAAAACGTTAATGTCTCAAATTGGTACTTAAATCGACACCACACCATTCGCGTTATTGTGTAGCAAAAGTAGTTACGAGATTAATAGTGATCACGATAGTTGAAAACTGGAATTCATAAAAATTAATTAAATAAAGAACAAAAAGTTGTGTTTGACAACAGTGTTCATGGCATGTAACTTAGGATTGGATGTGGCGCAATTAATAATCTCAAAATGCATTCTGCTTACTCTTGGAGTTGAAAGGATTAGAATGCCAAGAGCTCTGTAGCTATTGCACATGCTGTTGTTCCAATGTTGCTACATCCCAGCACGCGAACTAGACCGCTGATGTAACTGGCTCCAACAGACTACTGCCTTATTCATTCTGCAGTTCACTAGTCGAATTTCTTTGTTTAAGACCTTCTCTGTATTATGATTACTACCCATAACAGAATTGTAATGCTAATATTGCCATGAAATATAAAATCATAAAATTCTATGCAACAGTATAACATAAATGATGTTATAGAGAAAAAATCATGAATGATTTAACCTAGATACACATTGTTATGCCACTGACGATGAGGTATCCGATATTTCATGCATTCAGACTCAGTAGGTACATGGGACTGGTCTTGGGAATTTTAGTTATTACTTGCTTCCTCTTTCATTAACTTCTCCACCTAATTACTATTTTTCTATTATATTGCAAGACTTCTTCTCGAATTGCATATAGCCTCCTTCTGTGGTTCATCGCACGCGCCTGACTCAAACCAGCGCATGATCATACTGTGAACGTAGATTTACAAGCGCATAATACACAATCCTCTCACCATGCCCAGGTATATTGCCACCCATACACATTAGTCTACTAAACAATAAGATGCTAGGATATATATATATATTATTATTGTTATCACTTATTTATTTATTATTGTGAATTATCTGTCAATTGTAACGATTGCATATTAAACGCCATGGTAGCTGTGATGACTTCAGAGCATTAAAATAATGTAGTGTTTTAAATGATAATTGAACGGGTTATAAGAACTGGAATAAAATAGTGTTTGGTATCTAATCATTTCAAAATTTGAGCAACAACAATGTTTTCATCTTCGATGCAGGCTATTGTTGTGTGATCTAGCAGATTTACGTCTGTAAATGTTGTAACTCGTTTTTACTTTATAACTATGAAGCAAATAAATAAGAGTTGTTAAATATAGAAGAGTTTCATCACTCCAATAAGTGACTAAATTCACTTTTGGAGATTTCGAGTAATGTACTGGATTTTCTGATATTATCACTTACGCTGCGTGAACCCATGACTAACTTAATTTTGTATCACGCATGGTCATAGTACATACTTGCCTTAGACGCCATTTTACAATACACAATCTAAAATCTAGCATATTAAGAAATTTTATTTCTTTATGAATTTTTGATATATCTTACAATTTTTTATTGGGATTTAGTCCTTTTTGGAATAAACTCCCCTACATGCGTCTAGTATTTCTCCTCAATTATTTTGCACACTAATGCGTTTAAATTTAATTCTGAGGTTCCGTATTGAAATAAATATAAAGTATAGAAATTTACATTTTGAAAGAAATCTCTTTTATTTTTCGCGAGAAAAATCTTTATCGTTTCACAATAACATTCCAACAAATAAATCCACAATATACTCTGACAAATTCTTAAAAATATAACATTTATTACACACATTTTTCTTTCAAATCGATTCTTGAGTACTGCACTCTGAAATACTTCTACAGGCCTGTGTGCAAAATACGAATATATTACGACGAACACATGATAATGTGAAGATAAGAAATACCACAGACTGGATCTAGTCCCTTTGAAATGAACTGTTTTTGGATTTAGTCCCTTTGTAATGAAACAGAAATTTGAAAACCTCAAAATATTTTTTTCCAAAAAAAAAATTGGAATGCATGTTAGCTATATAACTACTTGTATGCATATGTTTAGCTTAAAAGTCGAACTTTGTCAAAATGGTTAGTCCCTTTGTTGTAAAACACAAGCTGCTTCAATATGTATTGAAAACAATTGAAAAAAGTTCATAGCACCTATGAAAAATTATATAGTGCTTGAAATGTGCATTAATATTGCAAATGATAATGTTCACTTATTATATGGTCTTGTATCACACCTTTTGGTCTATATAATTATATTCTGTACAGATACTTATATATATGTAGTTTCCATGTTGTAGGATTATTCATTGTTTTCTGAAATTGTTGGTCATTACGACGACAAAGAAATTTGCATCTAAATCAAAGCGTCATGTTTGTTTTGTTTTGTTTTGTTTTTTTTTTTGTTTTTTTTTTAAGTGGACAAACGTAATTACACACGGATGTAAGTAGTTTGTCAATATGTAGCTACCATTAAAGTTAATTCTATGAAGAGACTTCATTTCATGCTTCAACAAGTAAACATTTTTCTTTCTTTCTAATACTCACCAGGTTAATGTCATAAATCTGAATAATTGATTTCAGAACAAAATATCACATTTTCAGTATCATAATTATACTTGTTAAAAGATATTTTATGATATGTGCCCTAAAATAATATCTTAGTTAAGGGTGAGATGTCACCTGAGACTAAGTTAAGGCCTACATGGTAAATTCGATCACATTTAAGGGAATTCATGCTTTAGATGGGGGTTTTCTGCTTTCTCAAAATAGCCTTTAAATTACAGTTGAATGAAGACGTAATAAAACCAAAAATGCCATATGCAATTATGAAACATAATTATATTGCAATAATTTTGTGTGCTAAAAACCTAGAATGTGTGAATGTGTTTATGACTATTAACGTATCAATTACAATGCTGGACACTCAGTAAATTCACTAGATAAATTAATATTCCATTTGTATAACGGTTTTTCTATTTCAGACTGTCTAAAAAGGCACTTACAAACCCATCATTATAAAAAAACAAAAAACAAAAAACAGCGTAATACATATTAGGTCATAGGACAATGAAAATGAACATTTTCATGGTTTATTGAATCAAGTAGAGCACATTAAAAATAGTGTTTGATAAAATAATAGCAATTGACTGAGATCAAGACCAAACACTTTGGTCAAAACGCCTTTCTTGAACGTTGACCTTTGACCTATTTTTCATATAAGCTTAACTATTTTGGCAACAAACATTAGTAAGTTTACCTTAATGCGACCAACCAAAATAAAGAGGTCGTCATATTTACCTAAAAATGAGCTCAAAGTTCAAAGAAAATTAGGTTTTTGCTACATTGATGCAATTTCCACGTTTTGAATCGTCATATAGATTGACCTTTGACCAAATTTCAAGGTCAAAACGGTTACCAGAATGTGGCAACAATATTAGGCCAGTGTCATTCATGTTGTATTTAGTCGTTATTAATATTGTCTATGGATGTGTTGTGTTTGGTTGTCGCGTCGTTAACATTGACTCTATTATGCATTCAATCATGTGTCAATAATGAATAAATAGACTAATTTTCTAAGTCTTGGAGGTTCCCACGTAATTTCTGCGCGTTAGCTCTATTTACTGAAAATCGTTAAAAAAAATCCTAATAAAAGAGATTTCTGGTACCATTTGGGCATTTCACGAAATTATTTCAAAAGAATTTAACTAAAAAGAGACAAAGCGCTAGTTGACATGCACGAACGAACATTTTGGAACGCATTCCATTGCAGGGGCTGAATGCTAACCAGATGTCATAAAACTTGAGCTAATCTATTCATTTTCCATAAACAAAACCTCACACAACAATACATTTGCCAGGATAGATAACTATTGACCGCAGCTATCTCAACGCAAAGACCATGATTTAAAGGGATGCAGTAACATTGAATGATATTAAACTCATATTTTATTCGATTTGGCTTATTTTGCCAACATAATTATAAACACTTAGGTCAGTCTGGTATCTCTTCAAAATTGCAAGTTAATATGCTTGCTTTACATTCGAGATATCAATGATTTCATACTCAAATTTTATAATTTTATAATAGCACAACACACACCCATTTTCTGTTATATAGTCCCCCGTCCCTAGCGGCCTGCTGAGCTAGTAGCAGAGGGGACTGGTGTTCGGCTGTATGCTTGGCATTGTTTATTACACTGTCTTAAGGGGCCGTTTTAAGGTAGTAAATGACTTTCGTTTGATCTGAAAGTTACATTAGTTTGTTTTCACAGTTGGAACAGTATAATTTTATTAATCTTGATCCAATTCCTCTTGTTTTTGAAAGTTACAAATCCCTTTAGGGGGCCGTCACACTGAGGTCGTTCTATAACGTTCCATAACGTTCTTGCCCATTCTTTAAAAAAATTGCTGAACGGGCTTTGGTCGGGTTGGAACTTATAACTTTGAAAAATAATTTCTTGAATACGATACTAGGCAGTTCA
>CALNVZ010003014.1:0-30055 GCA_940671915.1 Paracentrotus lividus
CGGGATCTCGCTTGGCGCTCGCCAGGTTATCTAAAAAAAAGGCACATTGAACCGGGGATTTTCATGATAAGTATAATTACTTTAAACTTCTTCACCTCGCGTTTCTCACCGATGGAATCTCATTCTTCGGTTAAATGGAGGTGATCGTGTACCGTGAATAAGGAAGTAAAAAGAAAAAACTCTTGCATTCGTCATTATAAGTCACAATTTTCAGCTGTGCGCTTTGTGCTCGCAAATTTCTCTCTGAAATGGTCCATGTGACGATCTAGATGTCGCGAAGAAGTGTAGTAGACATGAACTTATATTTTTTATTTAAATGGCTCTAGATTCCATTACCCTTGGAGGTCTTCAGTATAGAGCCATTTTGTTCAACGGCTGCAGCGCCGCTTGCCCGCTCCCGCTAAGTGACTCTCAAAGAAAGTCCATTGACTGTCGTTAGCGTCGCCTCAATAGTTTCAACTTTCTAACTTCATTTTAGTTTCCACAAATCAAGCATGGTAAAGCAATTTATCACTTCAAATCATGCAACTTTTTTTTCTGCTCGAGCTTCATGCTTGCAGATTTTATTTTTTGGGTAACTGTATAGGAGGGTGATCTTGTGTGTCTGAATTTAACACACTTATAAAAGGCACAGTGAAGGAAATGTGGTAATAATACGGCATTCTCCATCATTATAAGCAAAGGTGGGGAATGCTCAATTTTCAAATGTTTACTAAATACATTATACTTTAGGGTCAATGATGCAAGCCAAACTGTAATCGGGTCGCGCTTCGCGCTGCGGCATATTAAAAAAAAAATCATTTTCTGATCCCTAGACTTTCTAATATGTAATGTAACTGGTATTTTTCTGATCCGCTTCGCGCTCACAATCTATTCTTGTTAAATGAAGGGGATGTGGTCTCACCTAGTAGACATGAATATGAATAAAAGACTTAGAGCTAAAATATACTGACCTCAGGGGTCATTTGGCAGATTTTTTTGGCTGCGCTTCGCGCTCGAATGGTTTGCGTCAAATCAGAAAGGTTCACTTTTCACATTTAGATCCCGTAAAATTCTAAATTATTCGGACCTAATGATGTTCAATAATTAATGATGTCTTTTAGAACTTGGCCCCCTCACCTTTCAAAACCCTTCACGTTAAGACGCCTCTGAGTCTGTTAAGTTGTGGAGGCCAAAATTAAGTGATGAAACTTCATGGTCTCTATACGTAGAGCCTGCTGATGTAAAGCAAAATTTTCGCTCGCGCTCTTCGTGCTCTCGCAATTTTTTTGAAAGGGGTTTTCCCGCTATTATGTTTCCCTCGCCCGAGAATGCAATCAAAATTCGGGAAACATCAAATTCCGCCTTCGCTTACTAGTCTGCCTGGCCGGGGGGGGGGGGAGGGCCAAAATCATCGCGTCGTGCCCCCCGAGCCGGGGTCTGAAATCGTGGATAACGGCGCCTGTTATGGGCTACGGAATCGGGGCACAGAAAAAAGATCGAGTTTAAAAGTTCTGTTTTTGATGGAACTGTGAGTTGGTGCTATAGCGAGCTAGGAGGCTGTTAGTTCGTACTGGCTTTTTCAAAAAAAAAATTCATTGCGGCTAATTAAATGAGTACAAATGTCACAAATTGTATAAGTTATTTCATTTCCAGAAGGCTGACTTAATGGCACCGCGATGTTCTTAAGAAGTAGATACAGTCATTGGCCACAAAGCTCGTATGTCTGGTATATTCTATTTTTAATGTCCCTCTTCTGCATTCCACGCTATCAGACAGCGCGGACGTTGGTCAACAACCTCGAAGGCCAGGGAGAATTCAATTGGCATGATGATTCACAGCCATGTGTCTAAGGTGGCGTGATCGATTCGGGGGAGTAGATGCATAGGATGGGAGTCATGGGAGGATTACCCTGACCAGTTGCATTGTTCTGACGGCTGAATGAGGGGGGGGCATTGAAATAAAAGAGAGTAGAAGGATTGATAGCAGCGCGTTACGCGGCACCGTCGCAGACGCAGCCGCATTTTGGTTAGCAAGAGCATTGTAAACGCTATTCAACTACGTGTTAATGAATGGTTAACTTGTATGTTAAAATCGGCCAAAGTCTGGTCCTCTAAAACCTTAAAAACTTTTGAGATATGCATGAGAGGATATACATTAATGCATGTTCGGTCTTTGTTTTTAGCTGTATAACATACGGGTAAAATGAAGTATTTAATGTGTTTTTATCCCGTGGTTTTACGCCATAATTTCATTCACGGTCCCCCACACGTTGAAGCCAGGTGGTTTGTATGAAGTCATATTTAGGGACCTACAATAGGAAATATATCATCGGCTGGAGCTGAGGAAGGGCGCGTAATTGCAAGATCAAAGTGATGTTTCCGTTTAGAGCCAGAAGGGCGCTATTACTAATTGACTTTGGTACAGTATAGCGCCTTATCGGTCTCACGGAACATCTATGAAGATGCTCAATAACGCCTTATGGGCTTCCCAAACCAGACGATATGCGTTTTCTTCCATCCGAATCTATCGTCTTCTTCTTCTGCTTCTTTATCTCTTCTTCTATCTCTTGTTCTTCTCTTCAACTAGCGAAAAAACATAATAACGGGAACTTGAAGAAGTCATTATTCTCACTGCTTTCTGCTTTTGCCGTAATTCCTCCTCGATATTGGTCTTTCTTCTATCTCCCCCCCCCTCTCTTCTCTGATCATCTCTCTCTTCTCTCTGCTCTCTCTCTCTCCATCTCTCTCTTTGGTTCCTACTATATACTATCTTTTTTTTCTCCTACACTCACTCGCACAGCCTCTTGAGATATCCAGCCTGTTTTCGGTCGATTATTTCTCTCGATCTCTGCTCTTAATGTTCATTCTCTGTATGATTCCCTCTCCCTCTCTTTCTCTCTTTGGTTACTGTTAAATTTTCTCAGCTGGTTCTCTCTCTAAATGTGTTGTCCTTCAATTCCATATTAACCCTTCCCACCTTTTTCCTGAATTAATAAGTCCCTATAATATCTCAATTGCATCTTATTGATATAGATTTTTTTTCCCACTGTAAATATTGGTAACAGGATAAACACTAGGAGATCTATCAACTAACAATTTTAAAGTTGGCCTGTTGATTTTGTTTTAATATGCATATCTTCAGAACGGTTAACTGGTTTTTCATTATCACATATACACCTGTCAATTGGGTACATTTCAGTGCGCAATAGTGTCTACACCAAAAAAATCATCCAAAATTATTCTGTGCCATTGACTACTCTCAGTATTTGTCGTGTGTCACATATGGGGGTATACGCTAAAAGGCGTGGAGGGCATTACATTGTTTGAGGAAAACTTTTCATGTTTTCGCATAGCATGAAACAAAGTACAGTCATGAGCTGTACAATGTCTTATTATTTGGTAGGTAATTTAAGTCAGGCTAAATTCTGTGAAGTTTCACCTTTGTCCTGTCCACAATTTTTAAATACAGAAGATATTTTTGAGTGGGTGTAACGTAAGTAGGGGAGGATCAGTGCCTACGCGGTGAGGCATTGATGTTTGAAAGCATAGAGAATTCCCATTTTCGTATCTTTTATTTTCTTTTGCTGCTTTAATAGTATTTATATACCCAACAGTCTTATGGTTGAGCGATACATCAAATACTCTTCGGAATGTTATCTGTTTTAAATAAATGTGATGTAGATTTTTCAGAAAGTGCACTAAATCAAAGTGAATTCATGGCACGCAGCAGGCTTCATGAGGACATCATTGACAGGCAATTTTACGGCAATGTTGTGGATTTGTCTCAATCCATTTTCTTTGCATAGTGTGATAGATACTACAATTTAAATGGAAACATATTTTTTCGTAATAAGACGTTGTGTGAACGTGGTAGTTTTATATGTGAACAAGGTTTCTGCTATCAGCCATGGATGGTGATCTTTCCGATAGGAGAGAGAAGGCCAGAATGTAGTATGGTCGACATGAGATACATAGTTAGTCTAATATCTGATAGGATATCAAGATATGGTCAATTAGTGGCGTTAGATCGCGCGTTTCTTACTATTAGCAGCTCTGTGAGCTGGCAGGATTGAGAAGAAAAGAATGTTGTATTATAAGGTTAATTTTTTGAAAAACATAAGGGTCTATTGACACAATGGTCCTAAGTGTTTCATTTAATCTTAACATGCAATAATAAGAAATTGGTTGCGCATTGAAATTGGTGATCTTTTTAAATCTAGTATTCTGTAACACCTGTAATTAGCTTTCTGTACATGCACAGAATATGTTAATCATCATTCCTTAGCAATATCAGCTTTCTTATATGTATATTCTTTAAACATGTTTGACTTACCATTAAGAAAACTAGAGTGTTTGTTTGTAACTATGTGACATTTCACAATGTCGTTGCACGCGGTAAGGCATTTTGCACCCATTTCATGACACACGGCTTTTTATATAATTTTTAGTTTTGGATAGGCGGGGGGGGGGGGGGACTTAGATCATTCTTAAGGAATATGTTAATGTACCACTTGGTGTAAATTAGAGCAGCTCTGTGTGTTTGATCTCAGAAATTATACATCATTAATTTGTATGGTGAGTAATGAAAACGCATGTATATTTCTTGACATTACTGAAGATAAATGCAATGCACTCAAGAAGGATAAATCAGTCAGATGCGTAAATTAGACTGCCATTTATCTCTGATTAATTACCAAATATGTAAGAGGCGTGGGGGGGGGGAGTTTTATATGAAAATGGTAATTTGAGAAAATTAGGCACTGTTGACTATGAATTAGTAAGTGCAGCGTGTGGGAAAAATTTGTGCGGAAGGGATGTTAATTGATGAATTTGAAATGACAAGCAAATGTAGCAGAGAGATGAAGCCAGATAGAATATAATTAAAGGTAAAGAGAAGAGAGAGAGAGCAGGGGGGGGTAGGGTGAGAGTCGATAGAGAGATGAGAAACATTAGGCTAAGAGAGAGTAGAAGAGCAAATAGACTTGACGAATAGGATTGAATAATCAGAGGTTGAGCAGAGAGAGAGAGTAAAGAAATAGAAACGGATGATACAGAGGAATAAGAGAGAGAAGATCGTGAGCGGCATGATGAAATTGTGAGAATCGCATTGCGCGCGTTTTTTTTGTTCTTATATTCTAAGTTCCCTACTATTTATTTTGTTTCGTATTGAAGAAGTAACAAGAGATGAAGAAGAGAAGCAAGAGATGAATCTTTATCTTTGTTCAGATATTGGTACGTTTAATCATTGATATTAGACGAAATATTGATTCACATACACCGCTTCTAAGCGTGTGGGACCGTGGAAGTAAATTATTGGATAAGAACCGGGTAAGAGAATACCACCAGTACATTTCTTGCATTTTATACCGACATACTTTAACAGAAATAAGGCGAGTGCCTGAAATAGTAATGTAATAGGTTTGACTCGTGCTAGGTAGTTTGATGCTATTGTCACGTAAAGGTTATTAGTTCAGAAGGATTGTAAACTCCACACAGTGGTCTAAGTTTCAGTAGTGAATGAGTTTGTAGAGCGACCTGTCATTAGCAGCGGTGGGCGTTATGAATGAGGCTTTCTCACTGTTGTGCTATCACAAAATCGGCGTGGGCGTCCGCCGCACCCCCTGGACCCACTGCACTCTGTGCGAGCTGAGGTGGCCATGCTCGGTGTGGAATGGGGGAGTAATACCCTAGCTGCTGCTTTGGATTTCTTGGTAGCGAGGGGGTGGCTTTCGAATGGCGGAGATTATAAGATGTACCGCTTGACATCCATGGCAGGAGTGTCGTTTTGGTTGTCTATGTTAAGTATCATTCAATTTTTAGTCAATGAACGTCGGCCTGCTTCTCTTCGTAATTGCGATCCTATGCTGATATCTGATGACGACTTCTTATCGGTAGGATGTCGTCGCGGAACGGGCGCTCTCTTTTGACAGTGTCCCGTGAATTCGAACTATGGGACACGAGAATAGGTGCAAGCCTTTCATCCTTGATCCAGTGTGGTGAATATCTATTTACGATAACTAAAACAAAGCCCAAGAGTATTTTAAGAGATGTTTTGTGTGTTAAAATGTACCCAAGTTTCGAGGTGCAATAGTCGGCTCGACGAAAAATAAAAAAAGAGCATAAACAAATCAAAACAAAAAAAAAAGAAAATCGTAGAACGATTGACATACAAGGACAGAAACCATTCTTTTTTTCACGGTCGCCTATGCTGGCACGGATGAGGGGGGTGCGGGGGGCTGTTCGGAGTGGTGACAGGCATCCATTGCTATGAGTGCCTAGGATTCCCACCAAAACAGATTACCTGCACCTCTATACACGGACTTTTTTAACGTCTTATAAGCCCCTCCCCCCTCCCCCGTTTGAATAAACGAAGAACCTTTTTCTGTTGCTTGTTCAGCTTCTCGAGTGGCAAATGAACGACGAGGCAACGCTCTATACCACTTACAGGGGTCTAAAGACTCCAGTGGAATTTCAGATTTTTTGGTTAGCAGGCCCAAACTGTTTGTGCCCGCTTGCATCAGGTCGACAGCCAACAAAGTACGCGATTTTAAGGCGGGGTGTGGTGGGGCGGGTTAGGTGATAGCCAACATACATCAGGGTTTTGTTTGGGGCCTGGGAATCCGCGCCTGTATGTAATCCGTTTGGAGCTGATGCTTTAGCTATCCATTTCGGGGTGTATAATTAATTCGCCCTTCTGGTCTGAGGTGCGATGTCGGGCGATAGCGGGGGGTGGGTCGGTCCCTCAGTTTTCTTTTCCTTAGGGAATCATTCCTGACTTCCTTCCATTTTCCACATGCCTTAGACAGTTCTAGCTGATCTAAGAGCTTATTTGGAATAAGATTTTTATATTTTATTGTGCCCACCTGTCCAAAAGATTGCAATAGAAATTGATAGAATGTATTATGAAATTGCTTTCAGAGGTCTACGGAAGCAAGTTTCTCCACATCGAGCTGCGCGCGTCGTCGACGTTATAGAATATTCGTATTTAAAACCGCGGGATTACATTAACACATATATTTTATAAACATTAATTAATGGGCAGTTTTCATCTCGCGATTCGCATTTGTGATGTGTTCGATTAAGGGCATGTGATTATCAGCTGTGAAAATCTACGAAGAGATTTATTTCGAATTAAAATAGAAATTTTCCGATCTCGCGGCGCCACATAATAAGCAATACAAATCCGTTTAACCGTGGTAAACTGCCTTACATGTCTCAGGTGACCATTATTTTTGCGTGGATGCTGCTATCTATAGTTTGTTATGAGGTCGTGGTGGACTGGGTCGAGGTATTTATGATTCCTTAAAAATATGTCATCTCTGGTTTCTAGCATGAATGTGGTTGATCGCAGTGGTTCTCTACAAATTTCGTGTATACGTTTATATGTGACTTCATTCCGATTTCCAGTCCACCTTCGTCTACATTGAGAATTATCACCGGACCGCATTGCTGCCATACAGTTGTTTTCGACAAGAATGGCTGCAATATTTTCAAAGTCTCAAGTTTAATGATTATATGTTCATAAATAGATGATTTTGAAAGTTATGGGTAGAGCTAGCGTGGCGTATCTGATCGGGGGGCTACGGTGCGTGGCGGAGCCCTCCTGGATGTGGACGAGACGATAGTGCCAGAGAGGCTTAAGGATGCGGGCGCCACAAGAAAAGGTAAAGCAAAATACAAAGGAAAGGCAGAGAAAGAAGGAAGGAAAAAAAAGAGAAAGAAAGAAGCGAGATTCGGTGATCCACCAGTGCAAGATGGAGGTCGATAGCGTTCCGATTCCGCTCACATTGTATTAGTGCAGTATCTGTGGGTGCGGCGGGACCGCGCGTGGTTTGGAGCCGGCGGATCAGTAATTTCCGGATTGGCTCCATTCGCAGGGTGGTAGCGTCCAGTGCTTAGCGGTCGTATCGGACTCGCGTTCAGCTTTGCAACTCTCCTCCCCCCCGGACTGCCCGCCGCGTGATTTGATAGCGCCCTTTAAGGAGTTGTGCGAATTACTTTGTTGCGCGCCCGTCAACGTTTCCACGTCACATGTGTTTCTAGATTATAAGTACCTTTCTGGGTTCGGTCAGGATTTTGGCGCCCCTGTAAGTATGAAGGCCTGATGGACTAGAATGTATGGAAGATGCTGCGCCCTCTAATTTCAATTTTTTGCTGAGGATGGCTGTATCATCAGTCATTAAAGTTAAAGGATCAATTGTAAGTGCGATCGTCACGTAATCTGCTAGATTCTTATAAGACCTAATTTGGCAACCTAGTGAATCTCAGAAGTTTTGTGTCGTATCCCTATGGTCCGTCCGCTTTCGGCCGCCATCATGCAGTTGTTACTTCGACGTTGATGTTTCAACGTTAGATCGTTAGGCGAGGATCGCAAACAGTATAAGATCGGATCGTCTTTATAAGCACTGTTATTCATTTTGCCTTACTAGAAAAGTCGATTCCGAAGCATTAACGCTGCGCCTTCTTAAGATGAGTTATGATTTTTGGTGCATGAGGACTCTTTTGACGACCCCATTTTTGTTTAGATGACGACATTTATTGTAGCTTGCAGTTTGATAACGAAATCTTTGTGATTCATGATTCTTAAATCATAAGATTCGAGTAGATGAGAATGAGATCGTCATATTTGATTCGCGCTCGCGCTTCGCGTCGGCTCGCTTAAATTAATATTTGCGAGTAAGGTATAAAAAGTTGATAAGACTAGCGTGCTATGCATTGGACATGCAAATCATCCACAGGATCTGGGACATGTATATGCCATCAAAAACTAAAGCAAATCGTTGACAGGAATGGGTAGACCGGGGGGGGGGGGCGCAAAGTCAACATGTTGCCCCGGGCGCACTTTGACCCTATAGATACGCGCCACTGAACTAGATATTCGGGGAAAGAGATAATAATATGCACTACGGAATATATTCTTCTTGTCCTACCCTCAAATCCGAAAAAAAGTCAGAATTATAAAGAGCGCGCACACTAATGTGCATCAGCTTATGCTAGATACAGTTTCCGAAGTCCCCGTACGTTTTGCCCAATAACTACGGCTTTTCGTGATTTAGAGACTCTCACGCGGTCCCTGATGATTTTTCAATTCTATAACGCATTGCGGTCACATATCCTACGGGCGCCCGGTCGGTTAAAAGTATATATGTGGATTGAAATCGAGAATGCGCCCGTGAAGAGAACGCGTAAGAGTGCCAGTTCGGGTGCCCGACAGATGTTTCTTTCAGTTGTCGCTCTGAAGAACCGGTGGTTATATAAGGCTGACCAGTGTTCCCTATTTGCAGAATTTGGCAGAAAAATCGCTGGGGTCCTTGAGGAACCTTGGGGTGCCCTTTGTGGTCCCGCAGGAAAGCCAAAAGTAAACCCAAAGCATCGCAAGACAACTCACCTTTTTTACGATCACATACCCATTCTGGGGCCCGTACGGCGGTAGAACCGTACATAATTGCCATTTTCGGAAGGTGCCTGTCCGGCTCACTTATGTTCTGCGGGCGCGAGGACTTTTGTTTCACTACCCGTAGAAAGCGGAAAGATCTACTGCATGTTCTCGATTCTCCCGCGTTTTCAATGAAATCGGTAGGCAGTAGCCAAACCGGTAAAAAGCCCGTGGAGTTCACTGTGGGGGCCCGCACAGCACCTGCAGGTGACGGAAGGTTTCCGCACAGTTTTCCTTTCTCAATCCTCATTGTAAAAAAAAAAAAGACTGCGGTCTTGCGATGGTTTAAGGTTCCCCTGCGGCTATCCTGTGTAAAAGTTTTGTCTTAAGCTCTTTTGAGTATAGATTGCATTTAAAATTATGTTATACGTTTCAGACCACAAATACGACAATTAGAATACGTGATAAGAAATATAATTTAAATGCGAAGGGATGGTTTGATCAAAAGACAAATCATCTATAGAACGTCTGAAACGCATCGACGTATCCACTACAAACAATATATATATTAAAGACATTTATGTGGGGACTTTTTAAATTTTTTGAAAATCTGAGCAATATATAGCACCGTCTCAAAATAACTATACACTTTGGAAAATGCTCCAATAAATAATGTATTAATGTAGTTCAGTGCCTCATGGATCTTCAGCTATCATTATAAGCACTACCGCCGATGGAAGATTAATTCATGCTGAGCAATCTGAAAGAAAAAATTTGACAAAGTAAAGCATAAAGATAATAGTGTTTAAAATATAGAGTATAATTGTGAATATCTATGACTAATGGACTCGATATACGGACATCCGCAGTGGTAGATGTGCGTGCGCTGCCACGGAGTTGCTGCGGGAATGTCCTGCGTAATGGTAGAGCACCAGGGTCGAACACTCGTAGTATGTGCGCCGTGCGACGAGGTACTCAGACGTCGCCAGCACCAGTTACCACCGGACCATCCGGCTGTTACAAGAATTGACAGAAAGAAACCGTGCGGCAGCCCTACTCGGCCACCGATAGGAGGCCGGATAGGTCCTTTAGTGACTCCTCACGTCTTAGCATAATCAATTCTACCTCCACGTGAAATAGTAGAACCTAACGTATGACATTAAATCTTAAACCATAAAACGCGTCCATTATTGAGGAGGGAAACGCAACATTACATTCATGAGTTTAGTGGAAATAGCAACTGAGCGGCGCGTAGAAAATTAGTAGCGTTTCTACATAATTACAAACCAGCTTATAAACCAATGGTCCAGCGAGAAACCTGCGCATTATGACTGCTGAAGGGAGGGCCAGAGTGCTGTCCGTGTGCATTGGCACGCCCGCTCGCTGCGAGCGACCATTTAGACTAGACTGCAGCATCATCCTACGCTACAAAAGCAACTAGCATAGAAACTACTGATTTAATGTGCTGTCAGTGTTCAGTCGATCGTAGCTAATTCCATGGACTGGAAATAAGACTTTCATGATTTCCGAGCGGTAGACCTCAGCTCGATTGGGAGTAAAATACATTTTGGGCGCAAGGTACCTATATTACCATTGTTGCTAAAGTTTGAATCAGAATCTTCTTATTTCAATAGCATGATGATTTCTCCTTAACGGGGATTATTGAATAGCAATATTGTCTTGTAACACACTGCTCTTGCGAAGTACCCGTCCACATGCGAACATATATGCATGTGATATGCGGAAATAATTGACCCCATCAGGTAAAGTCGTTTGTGACAATGTTCAAGTGAAGGACTTTTTTTTAACACATCGAAATGAATTTTCCATCTCTGGAAAAAAAAAAAATGGTTGAGAATTCAAGCTTTTTAAAAACGGCTGATCATTAAGCTGTTATATAATATGCGTTTAAATCCAGGAAGATAATATGTGGCGTATGAGCTATTTTGAGAGCAAAATTTTGCCATAGTTTAAGAATGATTCTGATCTATTAGGATTTCGAATGCACAAGTGACATGGACTTTTCTTCCCTTTGCAGTAGTTAATTCCTATTTTTTAAAAGAAAAAAGACTCTTTAACGAATTATTCAAGTTGATCATATTCTTTGAAAAGGTAGTTGTACCGTCTCATGAATCAAGAGAAGTACAAAGCTGAAAAAAACTGTGCAAAATACAAAATGTCTATGCAGCAATTTCGTTTCTGGGCTTCAAGACGTTCAGTGAGTAGATGCGCCCTCTTCCTCTTAAGTTACAATCTCCAGAAGTTGATATGGCTTCCAAGTGGCTGTAGACGTCTACTGAATTTGATAAAAACGCCGGGAGAATCAGATACATGAAGGCAATAATCGTAAGGGGCCGCCGCGAATCTGTTAAAAATACACCGGTACCAGCGTAGGGATCGTAAGGGTCCGGCCAGCGGAAAACCTTAGCGAATAGTGACCGAAATGGTCAAAAATGTCATTTTACACGCCGCTACGCGGCCCCGAACGGTACTGTGATCGCGGCCATTCACGAGCGCCATCATACTCCAACGCCAAGGAGTCTACGCTACGTCAAGACCATAGAAATAAATAGGATGCGTCAGACCATTTATTACGATCCATGCGTCAGAGATCCATTATCTGTACGAGCTCGCACGGGAGGAGGCTGCCCTGCCCTTACCAGCCGCGGCAAACCGACGTCATTAAACAGGTTTTACTGAAGTCATTGCTCTTGAGCGGGCAGCCGCGGTGCGCGCATGCTTATTTGCACTCACGCTAGGCTACTACTGGGCTCGCCGCCTGCCGGGGTTAATCCCAAAATGCGGCCCGGACGCGAAAGTTAAGAGAGGGCCGCGGCGGGCATGGTATCGACATTTTGATTCCTCGCCTTTAACCAAAATTATTTGTTTTTGGCAGGTAGTTGAACCGCATAGCTGGTTTTCACAGTAGGAAGTGGTAGTCCTTTCACAGTAAATGCAATATCAGGACTTGCAAGAAGAGTGAGCAAAGAGGCGAAATGGGGGGTTGATCTCCAGGCGCCGCCCTCTCCCCCCCCCCCCAAAAAAAAAAAAAAAAAAAAAAAAAATCATTAAAAAAAAAATATTGGGGCCGGCATGCTTCAAAGCATGCACACACAAAATGTCACCTGCATGGGGTGTGTCTGAGTCAAATATCAAATATAATTTAAAAGTTCTATCATTTTTTACAGTGGAATGGGACCAGCCCCCCGCCTCCGCCCTTCAACATAAAAAAAAATCAAAAAAGCCCCCAATTGGGTAAAGTAGGTCCTAATTTTGCCACTCTATAGGCAGAATATGTTTAAGTTTATTTAGATGAGTTTTATCACATCGTGTCAGACAGGCAAGAAACCAGGGCAGAAATTGGAGGGGAAAAAAGGGCCCCAACATGAGTAAAATATCCATCCGGTCAGGTATATATGAAAAATTACTACGTGCCGCTGCCAGCTTAATTTCATATTTTGTCAATTTAAATGAAACGATAGCACAGGCTAGTTCACAGGGGCCGGCCTCCTTAAAATCCCCTAAATAGTAAAAAGGTGCCCTCAAACAGTAAAACTAATTTGGCCACCCCCATATTATTAATCCTTTTAAATAATATGGGGGGATGTAATGTTGGTCTTAAGTTCAATGGATCCGCTTAATTCAGACAGGTAAAATCTTGGGAAGCAGGCTTCACCCTTTGAAACACTAAAATTTTGAGAAAAAATTCCCCCAACATGGGTAAAAATAGCTAAATGTCACCCCCATCCCCAAATTAAGATTTTTTTAAATATAAATATTAAGAAGACACCATATCAAAATATGATGAAGCCTCATTTTTTAAAGAAATCAATACGAATAGCCTCAAACAAGAAACCCCCATAATGAGGTTTTGTAGTGGAAGAAGTACCTAAGTCCACGATTGTAGTGGAAAAAGTACTTAATGTGGTTTATTGATTATCGGAAATCGATAAGCACGAAATTGCTCAAAATTGGCATATATTATTATTTTGTGATAAAAATCAACTCCACCAAGTTTGAATGTGAAATTTCAAAAAATATGATGTGAGGAGTAATTTGAAATATTCAAACGTTTATATTTCAGAACTAGTATTAATGGACTTAAGTACTTCTTCCACTACACTCTTCAAATGCTTCTTTTTCGTCATTCCAAGTCCGATTTCAATTCTGTTTGCTTTATATAATATCACTAGGTAGGGGATTCAACATTTCTACCCAGAATTTTGAAACTCTAATAATATGCTTTATGCGCATTCAAAATTCACAAAAAATGCTTCTTCTTCATTTGTTGACCAATTTTTTTTTTTTCATTCTGGTAAAGTAACATGAGGTTCACAAAACTACACGAAATTTTGACAAGAAAATGAATCATGATGAATTATGAGAAATTAAAATAAAAATCGTGATTATTTCTTTGCAAGATGCCGGATGAGTACGACATTAATGTGCTAGTTTAAGAGTATTTGCAATTTAACCTTTACTGTATATACATGTATATCATCAAAGCTACGTTGATATACTTTGAAATTGTTCTTTTCCATTGGCAATAACCATGAAAATTACTTTTTAATGGCATTTACATACAGAACATAGAAAATCATCTTGCAAGTGATTTATTCGTTGGTAGATATTTTTTCACCCCTGCAATCATACATTCCCGTAATTTTTTTAACACATTCAATTCCGGGTTGAATTCCCCTTTAACCCTTAGTGTATAAAGCCATTTTAGCCATGTTTGATTTGAGTGGGAGGGAAAGCCTCTAACACTCACCCCTCACCCCTAAGCTCTCGGCCTAGAGAGACTTAACACTACAATTTTGTTTTAACTTTCCTTATTCCGAGGTCGATATTCTTCGTTTGAAATTGAAAACGAATTAACATTTGATTTCTAAATATAATATACCTGTGAAAACTTGAAATATATCAAATACAATCATTTTATTTTGAAGGGCCTACTCATAGGCAGAGCTACTATTACGTAACATCCCAGCTGTTGTTTATCATTTACCCCTGGCTCAACGCTCAAGCTGGCCTGTGGAGTTGTAAAGTTTGATAACAAGGATTATCTGGCCATGCAGGGTCGATAGTGCTTGAAAATTGTTTCAAAGTTTTTTGATAAGGGGGTATGGGACCTGAATACGGAGGGTCAGATCAGGTCTGCTTGCAAACGAGGGATTGACGTAATGCACTGCACATTCATATTTTTAAATTAGCTAATTCATGCCAATTATATTATATATATATAAATATATAAGTACAGGCCCAAGGTTCGGGGTCTCCCTCAGATTTAAGAAAATATCATACAATTCACCGCATTTTGCATTCATTCAAATATACTGATACAGAACGCTGTTTTTGGGGCTGTACCTTTGATTTTATTTTCACAAAAACCCCGATGTTTCACGCCTTAGTGGGCACAATGTAAAAGAAAATCATGCAAATAAGAAAAAAAATAGGGTTCTGTCATGGTTCAGTGATTTTCCTGATATGCAATTTGAATAAAGATTAAGTTAAATAGTGACTATCTGGAGTTGTGTGTCAAGTTTCATGGATTAATCCATGGTAGAATGAACAATATTTATCAATGAATTTAGGCCGAATTTGTTTTGTCAGTCATTTATTGCCTCCTGCATTGACTTATGTACAGGGCCAGAGGTTTAACAAAAAGTGAAATTTGGCATATTTTCATTGCGAATTTGTTTTGTCAGTCATTTATTGCCTCCTGCATTGACTTATGTACAGGGCCAAAGGTTTAACAAAAAGTGAAATTTGGCATATTTTCATAGCTAAATTTTGACCATTAGACTGAAACTTTGCATAAAGCTTCAACTGATCGCCAAATAATAATGCCAAATGCCAAATTACGTATACGGTAAATCACTGAACCGTGGCGGAGCCCTAAAGTCTCTTCTCATTTTGAAGATTTTCTTGCCAAATGAGGAGTGAAACATCAGGATTTTTGTGAAATAGAATAAGAGATAAGCCTCAAAACAGTCGTTATGTATCAGAGAAATATATTTCTTATATATTTTGCAAGACTCCTCTATTGTTTTGCTTATGGTTTACTCGTTCTAAAACATATAGCCTAAAAAAAAATTGTTTTCTATTTTTATCCTATTTCCCATATTTTTTTTTAACTAATTTTCGACTATTTTTAGGGACAGAAAATATACACAACAAAAAAAGTAAGCCCCCCCCCCCTGATGAAAATGATGTAACTTTTGAACCAAGAGGAGTTTCACGAATGTTATTACATGTGATTGTAGGTAATTTTATCAGCTTCCATTTTGGTGAAATTTACTGAAATTCGTTATGTCATGCTTCAACGAACACAGTCAAAAGACGAAAATGTCACTTTTCGAAAGTCACAAGGTCAGTTTCATAACTTTAAATCAATAATATTGGAACAAATTCAAACTTTTTAACAAAAGATATGTTCAGAAGGGTTGTTGCACTTATATTCTAACACGTCAAACGTCTTCTGCATTACATTTCACGGTTGGATGAACATGAGGTAGAATTTGCAAAAACTGCAATTTTCACGCATTTTTACTTTTAAAAATGATTGATTATGACGGAATATGCAATCAGGAAGAGTGTTTTAAACAATATTCATCAATTCACGGTTGAATAAACTCTTAATAAAAGCAAAAAAAGATATTTTCAAATTCCTAAGGTAAGTATGGCTCCATTTTGTGTAATAAAATCATTTTATCAACATTTTTTGTCATATGTATGTCAAATATTTTTTTTTTTTTTTTAATGAAGCTATGGCATTTTTTTTTTTTTTTAATTCAGGCTTCAATGAACACGTGATTCATGAAAAGCCATTTTTTCGTTTATGGACTAAAATTCAATCGCTTACTTTCGATAATTGTCACAGACCTTCTTGGATAGTTCATTTGATTCGAGTTTCACGAAAATTCCAGTATTTTATGCTTCAGTGAGCAGAAGTTATTTAAAAAAATATGTAAATAAGAAGGAATTTGAGAGCTTTGGCCCCACCCCGTGCCTTATCAGATTCTCGATTTAGCGTTTGTTACTGTTAGTTAGCACCACACTGAAGTTGAGTGCCAAGTTTCGTGAAAAAACTCCTAGTTGAATTAACAAAAATCATCAATGAAATTAAGCCGAATTTCAATTTTGTTAAAATTTTGATTTCGTCTCCATTGACATTGTGTACAATCTCGAAACAAAAAACAAGTCCCAAATCAACATGCTGTAACTTTTTAACAACAAGATGTTGAGTAATCTGGTTTGGCGGTTTTGTTTATACACTCATCGACTAACTCATGTGCGAATATGAGATAAAATCGTTGCGTCATGCATGAATAAACACATGTTAAAGGCAAAATTGTCATTACAAATGTCACAAAATTCACCATTAAAGTGTGCTCACTCGTCCATGACACGACGAATAGTGCTCATTTTCTCACAAAATGTGTCGATAATGTTAATGATAATATCTGATGTCAATTTTTTAAATAAAATTGTTAATTTTTACAATTTTTGGAGGCCTGAACATAATTCTTAAAATTGTGCTCTCTCTCATCCATGAAAAATATTAAGATGTATCGGGATTGGTGTTGGATGATCAAATTTTGGATGACAAATCCACCAAAACAATTAAAAACAAGGTAAAAAGAAAATTTTACGAAATTGTTATTTTTACAGCCTCCAAAATGACCCTTGTGACTTTTGAAAATGTCCATTTTTGCTTTAAACGTTGATCACTCATGCATGTCTCAAGCGATCGATGTCAATTTTTTTTTTACAGAAGGTACTTAATAAGTGGGTAAAACTTCCCTCCAAATTATTGTACTAAAAAAATACTCGTTCAAAAGTTACACCATGATGATTAAGGGGGGGGGGGGACTTACTTTTTTTTTGTTGTGTATAGATAAAAAACTATATTTTTTTATATTGTTCTTGTCTATTTTTGATCTATTTTTTACTATTTTTTAAAACTATCTTTTGACTTTTTTTTATTTTGACAAGGGTATGGCTACTACATTCTCTCTAGTATACATACAAATAAGTATGTGGGCACACGCACTCATACTCGGGTTTAAAGTCAAACAGGACATCTCTACTCCACAAATGCGATACTATTACTAAAGTATGATGAAAGTGCCCAAGTCTGCGCACCTAAAATTTGACCTCAATTTCACTAAAAAGTAAAATATTATTTTAAGATTCATCAATGTTATTCCATTCTTCCATGTTTTTTTTTTTTACTATTTTTCGATGGGCTTGTAATTTCGTGTAGCGAAATTGCAAAGTGCCCATGTCTGCGCACTAACTCATTTTGCACGCTAATCAAGCGCATGCAAGTTTTTGACTTTCAGTTTTTGAGAATGGATGAAATTTTCAGGTTAGCCAATAAACCTTGCTGAAATTCATTTTTAATTAATCATTTTCTCAGTTTTTGATGTTAGTTTGGTGTTTTGTTCTATAAAAATCGGGCATTTACGCGGGTGCACAGACATAGGCACTGCGCAGACTTAGACACTCTTACCATACTAAAGTTATGATTTCTTACCTTGATGTAATTGTCCAGGCGTGAAGCGAAATATACACTGTGTGGACGAATTCCAGGATAAAGGTCTATGCAGCCGAATTTAGGCAGACAAGCATGCTGTTTGCATCAGAAATACTCGTGACCAACTAGCTATGAAACGCCATTGCAGCAGAAAGAAAGAACATAACACCGTCGGATCGTACATCGTGCGAGCTATATTGCGCGAGCGGAATAACGGGCCGCGGGATGCAATTCAAATTACGCGGTACTCTTTGCTGGTTGGCTAATAGAGACTTGAGCAAATTTCACTCAACCAACAGATGAAGAAGAAAAAAAATCACATCAACTAAGGAAAAATTAAGCAACAAGCAAACAAATCCATTAAAAAAAAAAAAAAAAAAAAAAAAAAAAAAAAAAAAAAAAAATCTTGTAGGCAATGCATTTATGGTCTGCTAAAAATATGTTATATATATATTATGATATCATTAAAGCATTAGAAAAGAACGTTAATAGCAAAATATTTTAATGAAGTTTACACAACGTTTGATGCTCTGCTCAAAACGTCTAAATGATATGTTTCAAAAATTTTTTCTTCATCAAAGCTATAGGCCTAACGTTTAAAAGATGTTATCAAAATGTTTCATTGCTTTTCCGAAAATGTTATAATGACATCATGAAACCGTTACAAAAAGGCTGTTGGTAAAATACCAAATAACATTTATAAGGCACGTCATAAAAAAAAATATTCAACAAAGACGTTTGTATAAGAATAAAACGTATTTTAATGAATTTTTCACAACCATTGATGCTCTGCTAAAAATGTTTAAATGATATGTTTAAAAGGTTTCTTCTAGATCAAAGCTTTAACGTTGAAGATGTAAAAATGTTGCTATTTTTCTGTGAATGTTATTATGATATCATAAAAGAGTTACAAAAAGGATGTTGGTACTATATTAAATAACGTTTGTAAGAAACTTAATCCAAAATATTTTACAAAGATGTTTGTGAATATCTTTAAAACATATCTTAATGACTTAGGCACAACGTTTAATGCTCTGCTAAAAATGTTCAATGGATATGTTTAAAACATTTTTTCTACATCAAAGCTATAACATTAAGAAGATGTTATCAACATTTTCTTCTTTTTTTTTGTCTTTCTGAAAATCTTAATTATACCGTGTGCAATAAGTATTGTCACCCCTTACACAGACTATACAAAAATGCAGTATAAATCATCATTTGACTGAATTTCATTGGTATAAATACAATATTTTGACTTGTTATATATCAGTTTAATTATTAACTAACATAGTAATTTAACCGACATAGTTTCCCCCTGGGACCCACGATCTCGCCAATTTTTCTAAGCTTGACCCAGTAAAAACGGCCTAACTGATCGATGCTTATTCTTCACCCCATCTCTCCGGACCTTGCAACAGTGTTAAACCAATCTTGTCGACCTGCCAAGCAGACTTGCTATCTCCTTGTTTGTTTCCCTTCTTTTCACCAAGTTTTAGCTAAATTACTTTTGCTCTCAGTACTTCCCTTCTTCCTCTTGTTTTTATTGTCCACCATTTTTCAATGTCTGCAAGGAGGTTCAAGACTCTCTAAATTCATGCATGAAAGTTCGAACCAGCATTGCTCTACTTATACACATCACACACATTTCATCTATACATCATACAAAATGTAGTTTCAACAGCTAAGTTGGCACATTTGTTTGAAAGCCAAAATCATTACTCCCCTAAGTACTAAGTTCAAGCATGATGAAGGGGGTGACAATACTTATTGCACACGGTATATGATATTATAAATGTGTTACAAAAAGGTTGCTGGTGATATATTTTAATAACGTTTCAATCGAACGTTATGAATATATTTGACAAAGATGTTTGCTTGAGAATAAAAAAAAATAAAAAAAAGGTATTTCAATGACTTAAACACAACCTTCACTGCTCAAAATGTTTAATTGATATGTTTAAAACATTTCTTCTACATCACAGCTCTAACATTTAGAAGAAGTTGTCAAAATGTTTCTTTGCTTTTCTGAAAATGTTATTTAAATATTATGAATATCTTTCAAAAAGGCTGTTGGTAATATATTTTCATAACGTTTCTAAGGAACGTTATAGAAATATTTCACAAAGATTTTCCGAAGCTTATGATTGTTTACGTCCAATTTGTCACAGGTCACAGAGTAATGGTCCTTTAAAGGTAAAAGGTACAAAACGCATTTTCAAAGTTTTTCGATTAGGGTACGAAACAAAAATTTATCAGCTTTTTTTTTTTTTTTTTTTTTTTTTTTTTTTCTTTTTTTTTCACATCAAGTTTCAAATAAATGCAATCTCATTTGCCAAAGTACATGTCTCACTGCCATTAACATGGGCTCACAATAATTAGTCTCTTGAGTCCTGGATACCACACCGTTATGTCTCCTGAGTCTTCAGAACGTCGCTGGAAAATCGAGCATAAGTCTAAAAACTTGTGAAACTTTTTTTAATTTCTTTTAATCGCTAGAAAGTTCCGACAACGCTCCTGCGACGTCGTGGATACTAACGGGGCGTCGCGGGAACCCTACAGAGACTTGATCCCCTCTGAGACAAGTCTACTGAAAGATTGAGCATGTTTGATACTTCTTTGGTCTTCTCGCGAGTTCCTGTAGACCCAGGATATGTCGCGACGGCCTCACCGCGACTCCACAGACTCATAATCGAGAACGCATCCCATTGCCAATGAGAAATTCTCTTTAGCAAAGGAGATAACATTTCACTGAAACTTGTTGAAAGATCCAATGACACCAACTACTTTCAAAAGATTTGTTTGGTATCAATCAAACAAACACTCGGAAAATGTGGGTTTTGTACCTTTCACCTTCAAACGACCCTAACTCTGCGACCCGTGACAATTTGGACGTAAGGAATGTCCGAGATGAAAACAAATCACCAGAATCAACCATGTAATTTTTAAATGATTGACCTTTGAACTTCGGTTACCTTTTTTAGTAACACACTATATAGTCAGCTTATATTTTCTTATCTTTTAGACCGAGTATTTGGAGCATCGGCACCCGAGTATATTAATAATGATTTGAAATTGATGTGATTTATTTTTCCCTCTTTAATGCAAATTGTCTTTGTGTTCATCCTCAGAAATAAATATCCTGATAATATGTTTTCTTTTTCAATTTTTTTACTTCATTTAATTCTTTATCTTCATTTTCCTTTTGATTTCTTCCCGTTGCATGAGCACTGTGCTTTATTTCTTATTTTTTGTATTTATTTTTTTTTTTGTTTTTTGTACAGACATACACTTTTCGTCATAAAGGTGAAATATATTTTTTTTTTCTGGTTTAAGCGACATTATGTTATGCCGGTTCTAATTTCTTGAATTTGTTTATCACCGCTTTCACTTTTCGGGATCCTGGGTATATCTTGGACGTTCCCTTTACCCTTCCCGGGGTTTCTCTTCAAAAAAGTTTGTCATCCCAAGAAGATGGAAATTTTCGTCATTTTTTTTTTCCTTATTTGGGGGCCATTTTTGTTCACGTGACCCACCAAGGCACCCTCAGTCCTACCCCACGAAAATATGTCTGAGGTGTAGATTTGTTATTGTTCTTTAAATTAAATCTAGATGTATGGTTACAGGCTCCACTCTTTTGTCTAGGGGAGAGGTACAACATTGATTTTATTCATATTTACACTATGGAAATTACTATTTCCTAAATTGCATAGCAAAATCTCAACCAAACATAAATCAAAATAAAATATTATCAATAATTACCATTTAAAACCTTGTCATTAAGGCTAAACAAAAATTAACTGGAAAATGATGATATTTAAGGGTTAAAGGTTTTTTTTTTTTTTTCTTTTGGTTTCAGCATAAAGATGGGAATAAAATAATTCCGGAATTTTTCAACCATTCTTGCTTTTTACTTCAACCCCTCCCCTAGACAAGGAGACCGATAAGCGCTGTCCCCATAATCAAGATTAACGTAAGGAAGAATATAGAAAGTACACCTCACACTCGCTTCCTAGGGATAGAACTGAGGGGGGGAGGGTTGTCGGCGGGGAAAACAAAAGGGGCCCCAAAATGAGAAACCACCCCCCCCCCCCAAAAAAAAAAAAAAAAAAAAAAAAAAAAATGGCAACATGGGGATTGACAAAACTTATTTTGGAAAAAAAGTCCACATGAAGAGTTGGGAGAATGTCCAAGATAATGTGTCAAAATACCATAGGAGATCCTGTGGTATTGGTGCCAAAATACCATAGGAAATCCAGTGGTATTTGTGCCAAAATAGCATAGGAAATCATGTGGTATTTGTGCCAAAATGCCATAGGAAATCCTGTAGTATTTGTGCCAAAATACCATAGGAAACCATATGGTATTTTGGCTGTATAATACTGCTGTATGGTATTTTGTTTGGTAAAGGTGCCAAAATACCATAGGAAATCATGTGGTATTTTTGGCTGTATGGTACTGCTGTATGGTATTTTGTGCTAAAATACCATAGGAAAATCTTGTGGTATTTTGTATGGTACCGTTGTGTGCTACCACAGGATATTTTTGTAAGGGCCAGCTCTAATAGTCCGAATTCTTTACGATGCAATGACCCCTGTCAGTCCAGACCATTACCCCTAGCGGGCGAACGGAATGCTCTCCCGAATGAGAGAATGACAACCTCATGAATTATTTATGAGCACCCTCCGTCAAACCGGAATGTGTACAAAGTCAATTGCACTTGTTTGACTCTTGTCTTTAAAAAACTCACCAAAAAAAACCCCTCAGGTCTTGTGAATATTGAAATTTCGCTCAATTGAAGATGAATAATAAATCTAACTCCAGTGCAAAAATAAATATTTACAAGCCTTGAGGGGTTTTTTTTCATGAATTTTTGAAGAAAAAAAAAAAAAAAAATAAAATAAAATCCATTTTTGTCATGCAAGTCTCGCAGTTCAGATTCAGGCTCACTGTGTTATTAATTCCGCGGTAACGAAATATCACCCGTCGAAACTACCCATGCATGCCGCCTGGCAAAAACACACACACATGCTGGTGCTGTACTGTGCTATATGTATACACTGTAAGCAAGGGGTTATATGTGATACGTCTTGTCGAAATGAGAGAGAAGTCGCAGATCAAAGATCCGAGTAAATCGACAAACTAATAAAAAAAGTCAAATTTTTGAGGAAATTTTTTTTTGTTAATTTCTGGTTCTACCATGCTTCATCCTTTGCTCAGTTAAAAACATGAGTGAAAATTGGTAACGGGAAAGTGGTAAAAAGCAGTTTTTCGGCGAGTGTTTTTTTCGGTCATAATTTTTTTTTCCGGACATACAAGCGAACTGTCCACGCTCATTCCCCTCTCCGTTTAGCTCCGCCTTAGCAACGCATGGCTTTGTCATGTGATGTGTGATTTCAACTGGATTTTTGTTTCGTTTTTGTGACGAATACGAACTAAACTCTTTTTAGCTGCACCAGAAATTTGGCGTGCGATGCCACAACTACTCCTGTGAATAAAGCTGTTTCATCACGGGATAGCGGAGCACGAAACGAATGTCAAATCTAACAATCGGGTGGGGAGAGGGGGGGGGTTATGTGGGGAAAAGCTACTTTTGCTGACTTAGCTATCTGGATCCAAATGAATGTTAATTTCAGCATTTTATTTTAAGGGCCGCGATATCTGTTGTCTGATGGAAATTAAAACCTCCTATTAACAAATTTGGTTCCATCAGGGAAACATAGAGCGATGACAAGGGTGACGTGAATATACTTCTGATACAAGTATTTAGGTTAAGTCTCTGCAGTTTATTTTACAAAAGTAACGTGTTTAGAAAGTAGCGTTTTAACTAACACGAGACGAAACAAATAACCGATTTACTCTATAAGAATTCATTTCTAAAAATTATTAATATTTCTTTTATTACTGTAACAGGTTTGATCAATAAAAGACGAGATCGAAGCAAAATCATTTACGTTTTTATTTTCATTGTCTTAAGCTAACTAGCCACTCATAAAACGTGATCAGAGAAATTCAAATACATTCGTGAGGCGCAAATATTTCTTAAAACATTTTTGGAGGCTTATCTCTAATCATATACTTATTCAAAGAATATAACAAAATGCATAACCCCTGTACAAGAATAATTTAGTCATAGACCATTATTATGTTCGAATTTCCAACAGAGTTCAGATCAAAATGACTCGCTTATAATGAGTAAAGTATAAGGCGATTGACATTCAAAGAACGCACGCAACACGGAATAAAACCCAAAGGTTTTTAAATATTTTGTTTCTAACTGATTTAGCGCCAGGATTGGTAAACGTCTTTCTTATAAAAGAGCGGACTTTTCTTAAACAATTAGAAAGACATGACGTTTTTATTTATTTGACGAGATATAAACAACTAACCAAATTTATTTTCTTGTTTTTTGAGAAGATTGAATGTATTAGACAACGCTGTGCTGCGATTTGGCCTCGATCATGCGTGACGGGACGAAGTTTGCTGTTCTCTGTATCCTGAATGCAGCCTCTCATTGGTCAATGTTACAGTTCTTGTACAAGTGTTCTAGGGCATTTCGGTGAGTAGAGGCGGTGACAAATGTTCTTATTTTTTCTGGCGCGGAGTCACAAACGGAATCACTTCCAGACGTTTCTCTTGATTTTGTTCCAAGAAGCCAAATTCTCCTCGGCGTTCAGAGGACAGATATTCCACTTCCTATTTACTCCTTTCAGTCCGGGTTATATATCAAATTCAAAGGCAATAATCAGAGATCAATAATATCAAATAAAATGGATTTCAAAAATCGCGATTAGTCTCTCCTTTCGACGTGACGCATCACATATAACAACCCCCTGCTGTCACGTGTATGTTATAGGCATAATATACACTCTCGACTCCCGAATATAGTACACGAGTCGACCATCCATCATGTAGTTTAACTGTAGAAATTCATAATATCAGAACACGATATCTTACCTTGTCTTCTAACTACTTCGTGGGGGCCGGTAGTCACTGATTGTCTAAATATTCCTCTTGTAATAAGTTCCAAATTTACAATTTTTCTACCAAGTCCAGTAAAAGATTCAGAACGGACTAATATTGTCAAGTTTACTGGATGAATCATAATATTCATGGACTAGCTCCCCTTCATGTATGGAAAGAATGGGAGACAGCGAGAGAAGATATAGGGAGAGAGAGAGAGGGAGAGAGAGAGAGAGATGCGAAGAAAGTAACCCGGAAAACAGAGGACGGATGCGGAGAAGAGAGAGAGAGAGATACATGGCTATTACGCAATTCACAGTCCTTCGCGCTTTGCCCATTGAATTAATTCGCAGTGTCTGAAGTAAGAATATTTTCAACCGCTTGGCGCGAACTTTTCGCATCGGACCGAAAGGTCAAACCCGCTGAGCGTTCAGTTTTCTCTCAATACGGAGAACGGTCGTATTCTCCCGTTAAAGAGTATGTTCCTGACTGCCTGTGGGCCTCGTATTTTTGTTAGACTCCAGCCAAACTCCAAAGAAATTTACAAACATGTCTTACTTACGCATTATTTGCTTTTAATAGTAACAGTTAATAACAGCTACAAATAAATCAATAATTACAGTTTACGTTATCCGATCTAAACACATGATACACCGAATAACTTGTCTTACACAGATGAAAATAATCCTTAGGAAACGAAACAGTACTCTCACTTGTTAATTAATTTAACCAATAATTCTAATTAAAAGTGACCAAGAATCGACTATCTTTATAATCGATTACCAAAATGACGTTCCCTATACCACGAACGCGTCGGAAATAACATGTAACTTCAATACCGCCATCTTACGTCAAAAACATTATAACTAATGTTCGTTACGTCATTGCAGGACAATGTAACAGTCTTCTATTAATTTTGGCGTTCCTGAGAAATATGTGTCTAAACTCCAAAGAATTCAGAACTCTGCTTCCCGGTTAGTATCTTTGTGTAAGAAATATGATCATATCACGCTAATCTTAAAAGAACTTAATTGGTTACCCATTCATTCGCGCATCAGTTCAAAATAATCCTGCTCACATTCAAGGCTGTACATGGTCTTGCCCCTACTTACCCGTCTGAGCTGATGACCCCCTATCAACCTACCAGATCTGCTTCCCAAAACATGTTAGTTGTTAAAAGGAGTAGAACGAAAACTTTCCTGTGATAGGTCCTTCGAAAGTGCCGCACCAACCTTTTGGAATTCTCTTCCGGATGCTCTTCGTGCTCAGACAAACAAATCTGTATCTGAAAGGGAACTGAAGTCATATCTCTCCAACATCTTTTTTTGACTGTGCATTCAATCTCTTATGACTGATTATTTATGCAATGGAAGAGTTTTCCAAAGAGGTTCCTTTAATTGGAATATTTTCATTAATATATGTGTTTTTATATTTGTATGCTTTATTGTACATTAATTAATTTTGTTTTCTAGACATTTATCTTATGTTTTATATAGGGGAGACTGGGGTAATTATGGCCCCCTTTTCACGTTTCCTATTACAACCATTAAATGAAGAGTCCAATATTATTCTAATTATGTAAAAATACAGTCTGTCTATATTCCTATAATATAAAAAGGAAAGTATAAACCTGTGACTTATCATTTGCATATTAATTACCATTATGTTAACAACTTTGGGGGCCATAATTACCCCACGGGTTCGGGTATTTATGGCCCCTATTTTCATGACTGTATGAATTGAAAGATATTATGCTAATTAATTATGGTAATGTATAATAAATGTTTTTAGGTATTCCTAATACACTTGTCAACAACCAACAAAGATTTATTCAATAATGGGTTCAGCCAAAATGTTGGAATTTCGCAGTAATAGCAATGAATACATAAATGTATATGTATGTACATAATCATACAAGTTAATGTCCCAATCTGTGCTATACACTGTTTATGCATTGGGGGCCATAATTACCCCAAGTGACATTTTCAAATTGATCCCTCTTTATAGCTCTACTATTGAAGATATTCAGGTGGAAGTTTTTATGTTGTGTTTGTTAGTTCCTATTGTTTCTGTTTCCATCAAAATTTTATCTTATATGATTTTAATTAATGATATCACACCCATATAAAAAAGCGGACTTGCCACTTTCCAACGAACAGAATTGTGATTGCCGTACATTTTTGGCTCCCCTAAGCACAACATTTGAAGTAGGGTACCCCTAGGGTATACCGGACAGTAGGGAATATCGGACGGTCACCACATGTCCAGCCCTAGCTGCCAACATAAGATCAACTGAGTTGAAACACCGGCATCTATTTCTCAGGTGGTCTGTCTGGGAAGGTTGAATGCTGTATTCGACAACAACAAGTAAGAAATCTCCGAGAAAAGTACCACAATCTGTCAAGGTAGGAAAATTTGCAGCCTGAAAAATGGCCTGATGTAAAAAATGACATTTTAGAGAATGTGATAAAATAGAATTGGGTGCATGACTCATTTCATGGCATTAATGGAGCATGTGTGGAGGGTGGGCCAAACGTGTGATGGAGTGTATGCACTGTAGCAAAGCGCTGTGGTATGGTGGTATGTTGAAAAGTGCTAGTCAGTCATTTTTTTTGTGTAGGGAATACCGGACACCACATGGACGGTTGTTTGTTTTACTTCCGGGTCGAGTTCCTAAGCATGAAGATCAAATAGTAAGTTGCAAATATTTATATATTAGATTGTTTGACAATTTTGAAATGTCTATTTCTCTTTATTATTATTTTGATATGTCATGATCTACATGAGATATAAAGTTATTCTGAGTGTTTTGAAATTTTGTAGTAAAATGCATATAATCTTCTAAAAATGAATAATGTTATAAAGAATCAATAAAACATGTTAAGTTGATGGTTTACAGTCAAATCAGTGCTTCCAGACAGATCTTTATACCAAAAAAAAGGGTAAAAACATACTGTCCGGTATTTCCTACACTGTAGGGAATACCGGACAATTTACTATGACGTCATTATTTGCATATAACTGCCTCACCAAATATTTGATTGCCTCAATTTTTTTAGGAAAATAAAGTTGAATGATGTAGCTAAGCAATGAGAATATTTTTCTTTTGTGATTTTATTGTTTTCATGTGCTAATTAAGCAAATGAGCTTAAGTGGCCGGTAATCCCTACATCTACCCTATTATTGTTATTATTATTATAATAACTACAACGAAATGAAAAGCTTGTTTCGTTACAATATCAATAATTGTTTCACTATCAGTAAAGTAAAGTAATAGTTCATGTTTTAAATTTCGATATAACATTATAACATTTGTTCTTCTATTCGATTGTAAATTCTTTATAAATTATGATTCTTATAAATTATATATTCAGCAAAATTAATAATCAAGTTCACTAAATCATAACAAGAGTTCTCAATCTCTTATCCAACTATTAATATTTTTCAGTCATTTGAATATCCAAACCACAGAAAATAAAAATCAGCAAAAATTTAAAGTTAAATTCTTTGATCTTATTATTACGCACAGAAAGAATTTTAAAATCTAAAACAGATGATCAGTGGAATTTTCCTTACTGAAACGTTTCGTTCTAGAAACGAAACGCAAAAAGGCCTTTTGTATTCCTGGGTCTCTTTTGCTTAAATACTCCATTATTTTCTCTGATTGAGATTCGTTTATTTCTACGAGTAACATCGCTCTTTCAATTATGTATTTTGGGCAATGTATAAGATAGTGCCTGACTGTTTCTATTTCAGGGCACAAAATACAGCAACCTGTAGGGTGAATACCCAATCGGAAAAGGTCTTGGTTTAGACCACTAACTCCGAAACGCAGACGATGGAGAGTAGTTTCCTGTCTTCCCAGGTTACATTGATTGACAGAAGCTTACGATATGGTATCTGTAATACGGCCATCAATGAACGAATGAGTCGACGTAATAACAAACTGATTTTAGGTCTCACAAAAGTTATTTTTGACATTTACATCCCTCACATATTTAATAAAAATGAAAACATAACACAATCTGCCTTACTGTTCGTTCAAAATGTATTCATTTGCCGTGTAAAAGCTATGTCAGTACAAATTTTTCTTCGCTTTTCTTTCCCCCATTGAGTCACGTGTAAAGATACACACACGCAACTGAATAATTATCTGATACTTTAACACACGCAACACATACTCGACGCTTCGGAATTCTCTGGTCGTGATCAAATTATCATACTTCAGTATGAAATGTCTCTTTCTGACAAAAAACAAAACAAACTATGACATATGTTTTTTGTATAGATTTAGAAAGTCACACTATTCACCTAAACAAATATGTCAAAATTATAGCTCAAAAAAAAAGAAAAGAAAAGGAAACAACCTTTTGAAACTTTTTTTGGGGCCCATAAATTGGCCTCCGGTACGCCAGGGCTGTGGGCCCATTTATGGGCCTCCGGCACGTTAGGAGTTAATATAAACGAACCATCATTTTCAGCATAAATAATGGGGAAAACAGATGAATTATATCACAAAGTTCAGCTGAATTTTCAATTTAATAATTTACTATGTAAATAGTGTTTAATCTATCGCGCACTATACTGGATTATAAGTAAAACAAATACTAAATTATCCCGAGAGCAGATTTGTTTCTCCAAGGCCGCAGGACGAGGTTAAATAGATTTGCACCAGGGATAATTTAGTATTTGGAGATCATATAGTCTAATAATTTTGCAATATGGAGCGTTCACTATATAGTAAATAGACCCCTAGATCTCTGCCCTTTACCGTCTAAAACCGAAAGTTATATTGTACATAGGTATAATATTAGAAAAAATAGTTTTTACACGCACAACAAAATTTCTGGATGATAACAATATTTTACACGAATCTCAATTTGGGTTTAGAAAAAAACAAAACACAACACACGCTCTTCTGACGTTGATAAATAAAATTACCAAATCGCTTGATAATCGAACCAATACAATCGGGTTATTTATAGACTTTTCAAAAGCCTTTGACACCATTGACCATTACATTTTACTACACAAACTAACATATTATGGGATACGAGGGATCGTTTTTAACTGGTTTCGAAGCTATTTATATGGACGCAAACAATATGTTTTTATTGATAAATATGCATCTAAACCTCAAAATATCATATGTGGAGTACCGCAGGGGTCAATCCTCGGACCCCTCCTTTTTATTAT
>CALNVZ010003014.1:35608-91201 GCA_940671915.1 Paracentrotus lividus
CCCTTCCGGAATCGCGCCCTGCTAGCTCAGCTAGGCCCGCTACAGCTAAAATCCCTGGTTTAAAACTTGTGAAAGTAAAGGCGTCAAATTGAAAAAGGGCAAGAGAAGGGGAGGGGGCCTTAAAAAAAATAGGGGGCGCTAAATCGACAGTAAACTAAGCAACGCCAATAAATTTAGGGGTGCCGAATGGACCTTAAACTAAGGGGCGCTAAATTGAGCTTAAACATAGGGGCGCCAAATTGACCTTCAACATAGGTTAGACGCCAAATCGACCTTAAACTTAGCGGCTCTAAATCGACCTTAAATTTAGGGGGGCGCCAAATCAAACTTGAAATTAGAGGGGCGCCAAAATGAGCTCAACGTGGGGGCGCCAAATTGACCCGAAACTTAGGTGGGGGCGCCAAATCGACCTTAAACTTAAGGGTGCTCAAGCGACCTTAGATTTAGGAGGGCGCAGAATCGACCTTAAGCTTAGGGGCGCAAAGTCGACCTTAAATTTAGGGGGTGCCAAATCAAACTTAAACCTAGAGGGGCGCCAACATTATCTTAAACGTAAGGGCGCCAAATTTAGATCAAATGTAGGGGCGCGAAAATGATCTGAAACTTAAGGGGCGCTGAATTGACCTGAGAATTAAGGGCGCTGATTCAACCTGAAGTTAAGGGCGTGCCAAATCGATCTTAAATTAAAGGACGCCAGATTGAGCTCAAATGTAGAACGCCGAATTGACCTGAGACTTAGGGGTGCCAAATTTATCATAAACTTAGTGGCTCTAAATATATCCTATTTACCTGAAACTAAGGGGCCCCAAAAAACACACACACAAAAAAAAACAGAAGGGGTCTTTAAAATGGTCTCTATCTAGAAATAGCAAAATTTTAAAATTCCATGCCTCCTGGTTTGTATATAAATAGCAAAATTTTCGCTCGCGCTTCGCGATCCCATCATCTTTTCCCATTGATTTATTACATTGTGTCGAGGAACGCGTAAAATGACTTTATTTTTTTACGTTACATTTTTTATTTATTTACTTTTTTTTTTTCAAATTTATGTTCAACATAATTATTAGCAGCGTCAAATTGAGCTTACACGTACGGGCGCCAAGATGACCTGAAACTTATGGGGGCACTGAACTGAAGTTAAGGGGATGTCAATTCGATCTGAAACTAAGGGGCGCCGAATTTACCTGAAACTAAGGGGGCAACAAATAGGTTTTTAAAATATGGTCTCTATATATACACAACAAAAAAAGTAAGTCCCCCCCCCCCTAATCAAAATGATGTAACTTTTGAACGGAGTTGTTTTGAGCAAAATCTTTGGGAGGGGGGTTTTCTGCACTTATAGAGTACCTTCTGTGAAAAAATGACATCGATCCCCTGAGACATGCATGAGTGATCAGCGTTTAAAGCAAAACTGGACATTTTCGAAAGTCACAAGGGTTATTTTTTGGTCTGTAAAAATGAAAATTTTCTAAAATTTTCGTTTTACCTTGTGTTGAATTGTTTGGGTGGTTTTATCATCCAAAATTTAACCATCCAACACCAATCCCGATACATTACACTATTTTTCATGGATGAGTGAGCACAATTTAAAGAATTATGTTTAAATCTCTAAAAATGGTAAAATCCAACAATTTTATTTAAAGAGTTACCATCAGATATTATCATCAACATGATCGACACATTTTGTGAGAACATGAGCACTATTCGTCGTGTCATGGACGAGCGAGCACACTTTAAAGGTGAGTTTTGTGACTTTTTACATGACAAATTTGCCTTTAATGTGTGTTTATTCATGCATTACGCTACGGTTTTATCTCATATTCGCACTTAAGTTAGTTGATGAGTGTATAAACGTAACTGCCAAATTTTATTGCTCAAGACCTTTTTGTTAAAAAGTTCCAGGATGTTGATTCAGGGTTTGTTTTTTGCCTCAAAATTGTACACAATGTCAATGGAGAGAAAATCAAAATGTCAACAAAACTGAGAGTTTTTTCACAAAACTTGGCACACAACTTCATGGTGGTACTAACTAACAGGAACAAACGCTAAATTGAGAATCTGATTAGGCACGGGGTAGGGCTAAAGCTCTGAAATTTCTTCTTATTTCCATATTTTTTAAAATATCTTCTGCTCACTAAAGCATAATACACTGAAATTTTCGTGAAACTCAAATCGAATGAACTATCCAAGAAGGTCTGTGACAATTATCCAAAGTAAGCAATTTAATTTTATTCCACAAACGACAAAATGGCTTGTCACGTATCACGTGTTCATTGAAGCGTGAATTTTTGATAAAATGCAATAGCATGATTTGAAAAAAATTATTTGACATACATATAACAAAACATTGTTGAGAAAATGATTTTTATCGCACAAAAGGGAACAATACTTACCTAAGAAATTTAAAAATATTTTTTTTTTTTTTTTTATTATTAAATGTTCATTCAACCGTGAATTGATTGATATTGTTCAAAACACTCTTCCACATTGCAAATTCCGTCATAATCAATATTTTTTTAAAGCAAAAATGTGTAAAAAACGCAGTTTTTGCAAATTTTACCTCATGCTCATCCGACCGTGAAATTTAATCCAAAATTCATTTGATGTGCTAGAAATGAAGTACAACAAGCCTTCTCACCACATCTTTTGCTGAAAAGTTTGAATTTGTTCCGATATTATTGAATTAAAGTTATGAAACTAACCTTGTGACTTTTGAAAAGTGACATGTTTTCCTTTTGACTGTGCTCATTGAAGCATGACTTAACGAATTTCAATAATATTCACTAAAATGGAAGCTGATAAAATTACCTACAAGTACATGTAATAAAATTCGTAAAATTCCTCTTGGTTAAAAAGTTATATCAATTTGATTAAGGGGGGACTTACTTTTTTTGTTGTGTATAGATAGAGCAAAATTTAAAAATTCATGCATCCGGGTCTGTATATACATAGCAAAGTTTTGGCTCGCGCTACGCGCTCGGATCATTTCTTTTCCCTATGAGTTATTACATTGTGTTCCTGAGGAACGCATGCAACGCCATGTTTTCTCATCATTCAAAGACATCAAAATTCCGCTCTCGCCCGTGTTTTTCCTCTGACCATAATTAGCATTATAGGATACTAATCATCAAAACATTTAAATTTATTTGAATACACGTTACATTTATTTTTGCATTTTTCCAGGGGCATCAAATCACGTAAATTGTACATGTATGGCGCCAATTCAAACTAACATTTAGGGGGCGCCAAATAAGTAGTTTGCACCAAATTGAGCTTAAACTTAGGGGCGCCGAATTTATCTTAAACTTAGGGAGGGTAGCAGAAGGTTAGATAAGCAGTTAGATAGATAGATAGATATTCATCTCTCTTTTATAATCATGTAAAATTACTAGGCACATACGGTCTTTAAATTATGGAGGCAGAATTGATCCTAAACGCATTTTGAAAAGTACACAGTGGCGGCCAGATTATGTGGCCCCACCCCCGGGTGCGGAATCCTGGATAGCGCGCTGTGTTTTGACTTTCATAAAATATTTCTTTTAAAAGAGAGGTGTTTTTTTTCTCTCTCTCTTTTTTTTTTATTTTTTTTTTTTTTACTCCTGTCTGAGGCAAAATTTTAAGTTTGTTATAGAGATATCCTTTTCCTTTTACTATTTAACAAATATACTGCAGGTTCCATGGAAAACTGTTCTAAAATGGTATTAGTGCACATTTGTTGCATTTTGAATAAAAACAAACTCATTACTGATGGTGGGCGCTATATTAAAATTTAACAGCCGGAAAAATGCCATCTTTAAAAAAGGAATTCAGTGACTATTACACATTTGTAATATTGTAATGATCGATGATACTCAGACCCTCACATTTCAGACCCTTTGCCAAAGCTAAACTAAATGTTAATAGTTTATATAAATTATTATGCTAATTTATTCATGAAATCATACTTTTTGTTCTACTAATTCACTAAATGAAGCTTCTAGAATACTAAATTTTGGTGTACATATTCTTTATAGCATTCCTAACATTCCTAACAATTGTACTTGAAATAAAATCCAATACCAAATCAATTCCTTATGTATTTTATTTATTTTTTATAATCATGTATTTTTTCTTGCCTTATCAATATGACTTCAAGAAGTATACATGATATAAATTTTGTCTTATTTTGTTTCTTCAAATATATACAGAGTGGCACAAACATTCCAGCATTTTTGGAAACGGTGGAACAGAGACACGCGTTTGTTTTGGCCCTTGGAAGAAGCGAAGAGCCAGAGCACATAGCCCCACTCATATTTTGCAAGCACAAGGAAATTATAGCTCAAGATTTCAGGTTTTCAAACTATTAATTTTTCTCTGTAGGCGTAAATTTGTATTTGCAATAAAGGGGAATCCAACCTTTGTCATTAAAAAGTATGTGACAGAGAAGAGAAATTAGAAAAGCAGAATGGTGAATATTTGAAAGAAATTGGACAAGGGATAAGAAACTTATGTTGTTGTTGTTGTTGTTTTTTTTTTAATGAGATCATTAAGACTGTACATTTCAATTGGCAATGTGTTAAGCAAATTATGACAAGTGATAGGGACAATTTTTCAATAGGCTGTGTACTTAATTATCAGGGATGTGTGTGTTTTGTACCTAATCCCCTGGGAGAGTAATCGAAATATACCACATATCATATTGTTTATTTCCTCATGAAAGAAAGTATCTTTAAATAATAAAAAAAAAAAAAAAAAAAAAAGTACATTTGAACCTTTTCATGTATATTGGAGAAAATGGAAGAGTAGTCTCTACCTTACATCTGATCTCTATGACATCATCAATACAGCAACTTTGAAGTCTCCATAGGTAGAGTGGTTACAACTATTCATAAATCCAAAATTCATAACTTTTTTTATTGTTTGTCCGATATTTTTCAACTCTCACCTATCTACACTGTTCGTCATAAAGGTGGAATATTTTTTTCTGGCTCAATCGACATTTGTCACCGCTTTCACTTTCTGGGATCCTGGGTATGTATTGGATGTTCCCTCAACACTTCCCGGGGATTTTTCTTCAAAAAAAGTTGTCACCCCCACAAGATGGCCATTTTCGTCATTTTTTCTCATTTTTGGGGCCCTTTTTTGTTCACGCGACCCACCAAGGCCCCCTCAGTCCTACCCCCCCCCAAAAAAAAAACACGTCTGAGGTGGAGATTTGTTATTGTTCTTTAAATTAATTCTAGATTTATGGTTACAGGCTCGACCCTTTTGTCTAGGGGAGGGGTCAAAATTTATTTTGATTGGGGTTCAACATTCATTTTATTCATTTTTACACCATGGAAACTTCTATCTTCCCTAAATTGTATTGTAAAATCTCAACCAAACATAAATCAAAATAAAATATTATCAATAATGACTATTTACGGCCTTGTCATCAAGGCTGAACAAAATTTAAGGGGAAAATGATGATATTTAAGGGTTAAAGGTGGTTTTTCATTTCTTTTGTTTTCAGCATAAAAATGGAATAAAATATTCCAAATTTTCACCAATCTCGTTTTTTTAGTTCAGCCCCTCCCCTAGACAAGAGACCTAAGCCTGTCCCCAGAAATATAGATATTATATTATAGATTATAACTTAAGGAACAATATAAAACAATACACCTCAGTCGCGTTTCCTGGGGGTAGGACTGAGGGGGGGCTTGATCGGCCGGGAAAACATAAAGGGGCCCCAAAATGAGAAAAAATGACGAAAATGGGCATCACGGGGGTTGACAAAACTTCTTTGGAAAAAGGTCCACGTGAAGGGTTGGGAGAATGTCCAACATATAGCCAGGGTCCCAAAAAGGTAAAGCAGGGACAAACATATTCAAGAAATTAAAGTCAGAGCAAAACCGTGTCGCTATAGCGGCAAAAAAATATTCCACCTTTATGAGGACAGTGTAACGCAGTCTTATTTCTATTAGAAAAAACAACTTTGGTTGTTTTTTTTTTTTTTGATATATATAAACGAGAATGGAATAAGAATATAGATATTTGGATAGATAGATATAATAGAGATAGATAAGAGAGATATCTCTGTTAGATTCAGATGTTTGGGCTCATATCAGGGAGGCAATGTCATTTTAAAGATTTGCTGCTTTCATGATAAAATTGTGTTACATGACAGAAAATCATTCATAGAAACAGCTTCTTGTCTAAATACTCATTGAATGGTCTTCCAGCAAAAATGAGATTCAGCAGTGAGCAGTCTTTGTAGAATTCTGTGGTTTTACCTTCATACAACATGATTTCAGATGCAAAAGTAGCAAATTTTACAAATTATGTTTAATACCTTGCAAAATGAGCCCTAACATCTGAATGCATAAGCCAAAATCAATGGCTTGATGTCCTTTTTAGGGAACAGAAATTTTCTTTTGACTCAAATGAACAACTATCACATCATGTTGTTCATCTCGTTGAAATTAAGGATCATAAGTGTTCGTTCTTTCATGGCCACCCTGTAGTTGTAAAGTTGCAATACCTAGGTGTACCATAACAATTAGTGTTTTTGATCTTTTCTCCTTTTTTTTTAAGTTTTTTTTTTTTTTTTGTAGTGTGTGTAAAACTTAGGTTTGAAATTGAATATGTTTTGCTTTCAACTGGAGGAACTGGCAATCATTTTCATATTTGTGCAATTTTGATTTGTGACTTGTGTAATTTTATGAAATCCTGTAACTTGATTCACCAAAACCATGAACACTTGAAACATGCATCAAAGCTTCGTATAGATCTTAATTCCATCTGTGAATAGTAAATTGTATTAGTGAGAATAAATTTAAGTATTCTTTCAGCATGTTTAATAATTCCATGTTTATTACTAAAAAGGTTTAACTTGAAACATATCTGCACTATTTGTAAAAATATTATAGCTTTTGCCAAATTTTTACAATTTTGAAATTAATTCTTACACAATGGACTCATTTTAATACTATTTCATAATATTGTAAATTATCTTGGATATTAACACTTTTCATTAGCCATGGGTCATGATTAATGTATACAGAAATTGAGATACTACAAGCAGTTGTATAATTAATCTTGCTCTTTATGCATACACAGTATAATGTCAACATTATTTGGGTTTTTTAAAGGTTTTTATGCTAACATCATATTTCAGTGTACTCTGACATTGTTCATAATGTATTGCAAAATATCTTGCATAAATTCATCAATATTGTACATGTATTTAATAATTGATATGTTGATGTATCTTGTGCTCTGAACATACACGCTCTTGTCAAGTTCTAACAGGGATCTTTAGATTGACGATGTGAGTCTTGTCATGCAGAATCGTGGCAAAACTTTGCTTTGTGTATTACGCGAGACAACCGTTTTCAGTTCATCCCGTGTCATCCTATATTTTTAATGGTAACAACATTTGGGTCACATGCGACTTCCCAAACTCTAAAGTCGCTTTTCCAACATGATGCGAGGAAAGTTGAGAATGCAAGTCACCCAAAAAAAAAAAAGATTTGGCATTATAGAACTTGCGTCACCAATCTTAAACTCTGTAACAGTTTAGAACTACAACGTCAAGCATATGTATTTCACTGGACTGGTAATCATTCATGTTATATTGTAAATAACTGGTCTATTTGATTTTTCTTTTAATAACCATGAGTTTGTATATACTTTATATATATGTATAACTTAATAAATAAGTTTCCTTAAAAGGTAAAAAAAAAATGTATTCAGTGTACATTATTTGTCTCTTTTATGCATGTAGGAATGGTTGGTGTGATGCAGAGAGTGATAAGGATCCTAATCATTACAGCCATTTGATTAGAATAATATGTTAA
Organism: Paracentrotus lividus; assembly: GCA_940671915.1. Lineage (NCBI taxonomy): Eukaryota > Metazoa > Echinodermata > Echinoidea > Camarodonta > Echinidae > Paracentrotus > Paracentrotus lividus. The sequence goes on from CALNVZ010003014.1 coordinate 43,426, forward strand.
ATTTGATATGATTTCTATTTATAATTTGATTAGGATTTCCGCATCAAAATATGATAAGAGTTTTGAACAGAATATAATCATTTTAATTAGATTTTCCTATTTGAAAAAAAAAAAAAAAAATGATTAGATTTTCCTAATCATTTGTTATTATATTGATTAAGATTTCCGCTTCAAATTATGATATGATTTTTTTTTTATCAGAATCTAATCATTTTGATTAGATTACTATTCATAAATTTTGATTAGATTTCAAATTAGTTTCTAATCACATTTGATTAGTTCGTTTTTAGAGTGTGGACTTACATCAATGATAAGGGGTTTGAATGCATATGTGTGCAGATTGGTCACATGTGGTGGATACAAGGTAAAGTTGAATTTACGTAGCTTGACATTGCACCAACGTTCCACCTGAAGAACAGAAGAAAATGAAGAAAAAAAATGAATAATAAGTTGTAAGATGCGAATGGAAATGATTTCGATAGTCCTCAAAACCATGGAATTAGCTACTATAATTTTTAATCTTAAGCGCACATGGGAGTGGTGGATCTTCGAGGGGTTAGGGGGTTTAACACCCCCCCCCACACACACACACACACACACAAACACACCTTTAATAAAAAGGGATACAGCATTAAATTGGGTGTCCCATATAAAGCGAAACCCGAGTTGTTATTCTTTTTCTCTGTGAATGCAAGCAAATGATGAAATATTAAATTGAAAAAAAAAAATAATATGAAAAAAAAATTGATAGTTTTAAAGTCATTTTTTCCTCTTTCTTTTGGTGCCAAAATACAATACAATAAAGAAGACCAAGAGGATTTTGAAATCTAAAATCTCAAAACCACATTGCTCTGATCAAAGCAATAGGAATTAGACTACTCTCCCTTTTGAGGTAAAGTCGTTCCATCCGTCCAAATCCCACCCACTTATCTGGCACATACTGATTTTTACAATAGTTTTTTTTAACGCTTCTTGCTCGTTTATGCACACCTTTTTGGAAATGCAGTTGCCACCAAATGAATGAAGAAAGGTTGAACTTTATAGAAAAAAAAAATAATGCACTTGATATTTCATTAGACCTATTTGCTTGCCTTCACCGAGAAAAATGAATTTTAACCTTTTCATGGATGCACTGAACACTGTAAAAATGTACAAACAAGTTTGTATTTTTACACCAAAATAACGTTAATAGAGTTGCCATATTTTTTTTTTTCTTTTTTTTTACAAAAGCGATTTTCTGTTAATTTCCTTCATGAGTTTATAGGAAAGAAGGGGAAATCCGAGTTTCTGTAGCGTAGCTAAAATATTTAGTTAGAATAAAAAACAAATTTGTAAGTCCTGATGTATGTTTTGTACGTTTTGTACCTTTCACGTAAATATTTGCAGGAAAATTACCACAATTTCTGTAATTTTTCAAATAAGATATGGCAACTTTGCTGACAGACAGCGTTTTGTTGTAAAAATGCCGTGTAGGCCTAATTACCTACCTCTTGATAAGTCTTTTGATTTAGACCCAGATCATACACGATGATTTGGTTCTGTGGCACATACTTATGTACAGATTGTATCAGCAATTTTGCCTCATCCAAATGGTTTTGTGAGATTCCGGTAACTATCATCGTACGGTTGAATAACTCCTCAGGATTTAGGTCTAGAAGGTCCTTGGAGTAGACTCGGACTTTGTAGTCATTGACGTCTTGTGGATTCCTCCTAGTGACTAGACCTATATAGGAGAAATATACAGAAAAATAAATATTTGTAAAAAGAATATATATACATGTAGGGGAGACTGGGGTAATTATGTCCCCGGGGTAATTATGGCCCCTTTGTCTTTGAGAGCTTATAATTCTTTGCTGCATTACACAATGATAATTTAATTTTTACAAATGCCTAGCTAAACCCTTCCTTCTATCATATGAGAAAAATAAGCCATTTACATGAAATGTTGTGCTTAGGGGAGCCTAAAATGTACGGCAATTACAATTCTGTTAGTTGGAAAGTGGCAAGTCTGCTTTTTTATGTGGGGTGTGATATCATTAATTAAAATCATTTAAGACGAAATTTTGATTGAAACTGAAACAGTAGGAACTAATAAACACAACATAAAAACTTCACCTGAATATCTTCAATAGTAAAGCTGTAAAGGGGAATCAAATTGAAAATGTCATTTGGGGTAATTATGGCCCCAAATGCATAAACAGTGTGTAAGCGCAGATAAGCGTAGATGGGGACATTAACTTGTACGATTTTGTACATAAATATATGTATTGCTATGATTGCAAAATTTCAACATTTAGGCTGAACCAATTATTGATTAAACCATTGTTGGTGGTTGATAAGTATATTAGGAATACCCAACAACATTTATTATACATTACCATCATTAATTAGCATAATATCTTTGAATTCATACAGTCATTACAATAGAGGCCATAAATACCCCCAACCCGTGGGGTAATTATGGCCCCCCAAAGTTGTTAACATAATGGTAATTAATATGCAAATGAGAAGTAGCAGGTTTATACTTTCCTTTGTATATTATAGGTATATAAACCGACTGTATTTTTACATATTTAGAATATCATTGGACTTTTCATTTAATGGTAGTAATAGGAAATGTGAAAAGGGGGGCCATAATTACCCCAGTCTCCCCTATATATATGAAGAGCTTGGTTTCAAAAGGGACTAAATCCATATTTGACCAAAGTTCACTTTTTAAGCTACATAATTATATGCACCTAGTACAAGGGATTGAAATGCCCAAAATCGCATTCCAAATTTTTATTTTTATTTAATTTTTTGACGTTTTTTAAATTTCTGTTTCATTCCAAAAGGGACTAAATCCAAAACAGTTTCATTCCAAAAGGGACTAAATCCAGTCTGTGGATTCTGAATATCATAACTCTAACTATGTTCCCGTCGGAAAAAAATATTCAGATTTTTGCACACAGGCTGTAGATATTGATCTAAGATCTTGAAAGAAAATTTGAATAAATCTGATTAATTTTTAAGAATTTTATGAATATATTTGGATTTAGTCCCTTTTGGAATAAAATATTTGAACCGACTGAAAATAAAATTTTTGGCGAAAAAAAAAAAAAAATCTTCAACATTTATAACTGTTACTCTTTTAATTATTCATACACCTTCAGAAAAAACATTTAAACACATTTTTAGCTCACCAAAAACTTCTATTAGGCAAAATAGTTGATAAATTAGACGATTTACGGGAGTTTCATCCCAAAAGGGACTAATTCCATAAAAATTGAAATTTCAAAAATTCATTAAAAAAAAAAAAATTATACCTATTTTGTTAAATTGTTATTAAAATGGTCTAAGGCAATTGTACTAGCATGTGTACCAAATTTAAGTAATATTGTTCACGGTCAAGTAATAAATTAAAAATCAGTGATTTATTCAAAATCTCCAAAAGTGGATTTAGTCTATTTTTGAATGAAACTCTTCATATATATATACATATATATATATATATATATATATATATATATATATATATATACACACACACACAAAAAGAAAGTTCCCCCTATTTCAGATATCAATAATTTTTGAACCAGGAGGAATTTTAAAAATCTAATTATATGTCCATGTAGGGAATTTAATTGGCTACCATAGGAGCGAATTTTAGGAAAAATCATTAAGTCATGCTTCAGTGATTAATGGTTGAATGCAAAAATGTCATTTTTTGAAGTTCACAAGCCTAAAATCACAACTTTGATTCAATGATATCGGACCCATTTTCAGATTTTAAACAATTTACACGTCAGAGTGTATGCAAAACGTGCTTCCCAACATACGGAAACGAAATTTGCGTCAAAATTCACGGTTGAGTGAGCATGCAGCAAAAATTGCCCAAACTGCGATTTTTACTTCTTTGCCATGGTATAATCGATCGAATGTGAGAGAATTCCTGTTTTGGAAGTGTATGCAACCAATATCCATCCATTCACGGTTGAATGAACCCATCAATCAACCCAAAAATTGGCCATTTTAGAATTACCAAGAGTCATTGTAGTAATTTTATGCACTAGAAAGCATCTCAATAACATTTTTAAAATTTTATTTATAGTCTTTGGGCACGTGTCAATGATCCTATTACATTTATTGAAAAATTCATGCTTCAGTGAGCACGTGAGGCTAGAAAAGCCCTTTTCTCACGTACGGACTAAAATTCAAATTCTTACTTTGATTGAAAATAACAATTCTTTTCAGGGAGTACTTTTGATTTCATTTTCATAGAAATCCCGATGTTTCACGCCTCAGTGGGTACAAGATACAAGAAAATCATGAAAATGAGAAGAAAGTTTCGGGCTTCGTCATGGTTCAGTGACTTTTCGAATACGTAATTTGAATCAAGATCATGTTAGTTGGAGATCAGTTGCAGCTGTGTGCCAAGTTTTGTGACATAACTCACGGTAGAATTAATAATAAACATCAATGAAATTGGCCGAATTTCACATTTGTCAGGTTTTGATTTCCTCCTCCATTGACTTTATGTACAGAGGTTTAACAAAAGTTTAACAAAAGTGAAATTTGGCATATTTTAATTGCCAGTTTTTGTCCATTTGACTGTGAGTTATTTTATGAAACTTTGCACATAGCCTCAACTGGTCTCTAACTAACATGATCGTTACTAAAATTACGTATTCGAAAAGTCACTGAGCCATGACGAAGCCCGAAACTTTCTGCTTATTTTCACGATTTTCTTGTATCTTGTGCCCACTGATGCGTTAAACATCGGGATTTGTATGAAAATAAATCAAAAGTACTCCCCGAAAAGAATTGTTATATTCAATCAAAGTAAGAATTTGAATTTTAGTCCGTACATGAGAAAAAGGTCTTCCAGTCTCACGTGCTCACTGAAGCATGAATTTTTAAATAAATGCCATAGGATCATTGGCACGTGCCCAAAGAATATAAATAAAACCCCAAAAATGTCATTTAGATGCTTTCTAATGCATAAAATGACCACAATGACTCTTCGTAATTCTAAAATGGCCTATTTTTTGGTTGATTGATGGGTTCATTCAACCGTGAATGGATGGATATTGGTTGCATACACTTCCAAAACAGGAATTCCCTCACATTTGATCTACTATACCATGGCAAAGAAGTAAGAATCACAGTTTGGGCAATTTTTGCTGCATGCTCACTCAACCGTGATATTTGACGCAAATTTCGTTTCCATATGTTGGGAAGCACGTTTTGCAGACATTCTGACGTGTAAATTGTTGAAAATCTGAAAATGGCTCCAATATCATCGAATTAAAGTTGTGATTTTATGCTTGTGAAATTCAAAAAATGACATTTTTGCATTCAACCCATAATTACTGAAGCATGACTTAATGATTTTTCCTAAAATTCGCTCCTATGGTAGCCTATTAAATTCCCTACATGGACATATAATTAGATTTTTTAAATTCTTCCTGGTTAAAAAATTATTGATATCTGAAATAGGGGGAACTTTCTTTTTGTGTTGTGTTTTTATATATATATATATTTTTTAAAAGTAATAGTATCCCCAGATTGGCATTATCCTGAAATAAGTAACCAGTCCATTCGCTCTCGTTCATTGCCTTAGTGGCGGAGATATCCTTCCACTCCCATTGACTTTGTACACAATGACCTCGCAAAAAACGAGGAGATAGGAGACACATTGGAAGATACATTAAATACGGAGCCTTTAAAGTGCAATCGACTTGACGACATAGCGAGATACTTTATCTCGCCATGACGAATGTATAGCCTTATTACGTCGACATGGCGTGATACGTTATCTTGCCAAGTCGACTTACAAAAAGTTATATGTCGACATATTCTATCTTGTCAAGTCGACTTATAAAAAGTTATATGCCAACATGGCGAAATACGCTATCTTGCCAAGTCGACTATAAAAAGTTATATGTCGACATGGTGAGATACGTTATCTTGCCAAGTCGACTGATAGAAAGTTATAGCGTACATGCAGGTAATATGGGCCAGCAGGTAATATGGGCCACCTGAAGCAAATCATGTCGTGACCGTCGACCGGTGACCGGTGTGAGCACCATAATGTTGTTCTTATGAACTGTATACGAAAATATATCGTCGTGAGAGCCTCTGATGGCAAAATTTCTCTGAGAAAATTGCTGAAAACCAACAAGGTAGGTAAATCTCACGGCATTTTTTTACCCTGATGTAAAATTTGATATTTCACAGAATGTGATGGTGAAAGAGTGTTTGAGGGGGTAACTTCAATTGTTTTGTATATTTAGTAAGCTTATAGTTTCATTTTGATGATACTAGCGTGTACAGGTCAATTTGTTTTAGTGAAGGGGTGCCATGTGGCATTGAATGCTTGCCTGACACAGCAGCATTAGTGCAGGTAATATGGTACTTAGTATTGGGATGAGGCATCAATCTCTTTGCTACGATTTTTTTGGGTATATTTACAGCATATAATCAATATAAATAACTAATTGCAGGCCTATATTGACTTGTATAAGGAAAATAATATTTAAATGATATTAAAAAAAAGAAATCATATACAAAATACATAACAATGAAATATATAGTCAAAGGATTTACTGAAGGGTCTTATAATGTCAAATTATGTCTTAAAATTAATGATTTTCAACATTTTAAGCAAATTCCTGACATGGTAGAGTCATTGTAGTTTTTAAAACATACATTAAATACAGGTGCCCATATTACCTGCACATGCAGGTAATATAGGCACTTTGGTTATGACGTCAACAGTTGAATATTGCAGACAGGGGGGTTGGTGATAATTGTTTTTCTTCACCATTAAAGTTAGAACAGTAGTTATTGATTCATATAAACAAAGATTAGACTGTGTGTCATTTCGTAAGTTTATGCAAATTAGGCAAATGAGCTTAGGGTGCCCATATTACCTGCATGTACCCTATGTCGACATGGCGAGATATTACATCTTGTCAAGTCGACTTATAAAGAGTTATTGCCGACATGGCGAGATACGTTATATTGGCAGATCGACTTTAAAAAGTTATATGTCGACATGGCGATCATTACGTCTTACCAAGTCGACTTGTAAAAAGTAATATGCCGACATGGCGTCATACGTTATCTTGCCAAGTCGACTTGCAAAAAGTAATATGTCGACATGGCGACATACGTTATCTTGCCAAGTCGACTTATAAAAAGTTATATGCCGACATGGCGAGATACGCTATCTTGCCAAATCGACTGAAAAAAAGTTATATGTCGACATGGCGAGATATTACATCTTGCCAAGTCGACTGATAAAAAGTAATATGTCGACATGGCGACATACGTTATCTTGCCAAGTCGACTTATAAAAAGTTAAATGTCAACATGGCGAGATACTCTCTTGATGTTATTTTATGTTTAGGAAATATATTTTCCTAAAAGAAAAATATCAATATAAAGTCAGTTACTGTTTAATGAGGTAAGCTTCACAAAAATACTGGTTTGTGCATACTAGAACATTTTATGCAAATGAGCTAATTACCATAGTACCACATGAAGTACCACAGGAATACCATACGACTACGAAACTTCAGCAGGAAACTACCAAAATCCACTTTTACTAATGCCCGTTTGGTCTCATCCCTGTTGGATGTTTGTCTTCAATCAGTTCGTCAAATTACCATTTGGTCTAATCATGTCGACTTGGTCAAACACCACTCATTCAATTCCTGTAAAACACTATCCCTTAGAAAAGAAATATCCTTAGATATCAAATATTACACAACGGTAGGTATTGGCGGCGATCCCGGGTGTAACACAGCCGAAATGGTAACATTTTTATCTATACACAACAAAAAAAGTAAGTCCCCCCTAATCAAAATGACGTAACTTTTGAATGGGTTTTTTTTTTAGCATAATATTTTAGAGGGAGGTTTTCTACACTTATTGAATACCTTCTCTGAAAAAATGACATTGATCCCTTGAGACATGCATGGGTGATCAACGTTTAAAGCCAAAAATGGACATTTTCGAAAGTCACAAGGGTAATTTTTGGGTCTGTAAAAATAACAATTTTGTAAAATTTTCTTTTTAACTTGTGTTAAATTATTTTGGTGGTTTTACCAACAAACTTTATATTGAGAATTTGATAAGGCACAGGGTGAGGCCAAATCTCAGATTTTTTTTTTTCTTTTTTGCATATTTTTCTAATAACTTCTGCTCACTGAAGCATAAAACACTTGAATTTTCGTGAAACTCAAATCAAACGAACTATCCAAGAAGGTCAGAGACAATTATCCAGAGTAAGCAATTAAATTTTAGTCCACAAACGAAAACACGTCTTTTCGCGTATCACGTGTTCATTTAAGCGTGAATTTTGAATAAACTGCCATAGCATCATTTGAAGAAAAAAAAATATTTGACATACATATGACAAAAAAATGTTGATAAAATGATTTTATTACACAAAATGGAACACAACTTGACTAAGAAATCTGAAAATATCTTTTTTTGTATTTATTAAGTGTTCATTCAACCGTGAATTTATGGATACTGTTTAAAACACTCTTGTAGATTCCATATTCCGTCATAATCAATAATTTTTAAAAATAAAAATGCGTAAAAAAAAAAAAAAAAAAAAAAAAAAAAAAAAAAAAAAAAAAAAAAAAAAAAAAAAAAAAAAAAAAAAAAAAAAAAAAAATAATCATTTTTTTTTACAAATTTTATATCATGTTCATCCAACCGGGAGGTTTAATGCAAAAGACGTTCGATGTGTTAGAAATTAAGTGCAAGAACCTTACTGAGCATATCTTTTGTTAAAAAGTTTCAATTTGTTTCAATGTTATTGAATTAATGTTATGAAACCAACCTTGTGAATTTCGAAAAGTGAGATTTTTGCCTTTTGATTGTGCACATTGAAGCATGACTTAACGAATTTCAGTAAAATTCACTCAAATGCAAGCTCATAAAATTACCTACAAGCACATGTAATACAATTTGTAAAACTCCTCCTGGTTCAAAAGTTACATCATTTTGATTAGGGGGACTTACTTTTTTTTGTGTGTGTATAGCTTAAACGGCCTGTCCCACAGGAGGCGATCGTTTTGGCGACAACCTTTGCATGTTAGAACCTGCCAGAATCGTGTCAGAATCGTAGGTGACCGAAGATGATATACGTATCTACGACTCTGTCTACGATAGGTTATGACAACGACTTGCTTCCACGCAAACAATAACTAACAATATTAGCTGGTATCCGATAATACAATAGCATCGACCTTCTCGCATCTCGCGGCTCGACCTCTCTTGTCGCAGCTTAAAATCAACCAAAATATGAACTTGAGCAGGGGAGACCGGGTATGGACGTTACAAAATTCACATTTCGGGCCAGATAATTCTAATGAAAGAACTCACGCACTCCATATTGGGTCTGTAGTTAGCCTATTATGTTGGTTAAAACCTGAGGCATATAAAACTTGAAAACATGTAAACACTAATTAACTGCAGCTTAATTAGTGAAGACATTTTTTTTGTAACAACCTATCCCAAATACGGGGTAGGTTGTTACACCATACGGGGTCAATTGTTACAATATGTAAACATACGGGGTAAGTGGACAATGTGTAAATCTCTTATATCATACTTTAATTTCAACTTTCCAGTTTCTTGACATCGTTAACAGTAGATGAAGTAGAGCTCTAGAATAGACAAAAATAATAATAGAAAAATAAAAGTATTAACACCTAAAAATTGAGACAAAATGTAATTTTACATATGTAATGTAATTGGGGTAAGTTGTTGGGTGATTTTACACACAGAAATCAACTGTAGCACAGTCATTAGGCAGAATTACAGGGCATGGCTGGGGGTATATTAGTGACATACATGTACTATATTTACAATACCAGACTATCATCATGTGCCTTCAGTTGTAAGAGCTATTACAAATTTCAATTTTTGTCAAAAATTTACTTTGAACTGTAAAAAATGGTTTTTGTTGATTTACTTTTGAATAAAACAACGGAGAAACTTCACGACCGGCAGTTCATCACAGCTATGTGTAGGTTGTATATAGATGCCAGTTAGCACATCCTCTCTTGTTCCATCTTAGCACACTGAGAACTGTAACAACTGACCCGTGTAACTTCCATACCCGGTCTCCCCCACTGTGGCGATCCTTGCGACTGACACAGGCGATCGAGTGATTTATACCTGATGGCGGCCAGTCGCCTTTAGGTTCATGATAGTCCTCTCAGTCGCGCATTATAATTTGGGTCATGAGTGATTTTTGAAAATTTTAAAAATTAGCGGCGACTGTACAGTATCTGAATAAGAGGCCGCTCCTGATTTCGGTGAATGTAGGCGGCGACAAAGACCGTAGAGGCTTAAATTTCACTGGCTGTTTGGTTCAGTGATGCGTGCAACGTACGCTCGAGCGCAGCAACCTACAACTGGCCGCCGTTCCACTGTCATGACTGTGCTAAACATGTTTTATCTGGCGACAATCTACGATATCACCTTGTCGCGACAAGAGAATACAGGATACGGTCATTGACGTCAACCAAACTGACACCGGCTATCGTTTAACTTGTTGAGAAACCAGCGGCGAACAGAATTTTGCTACGTATTTGTTGTCGACAGACGCGATAATTCTCGATCTTATAGGCGATTTGACCTGCGCATGGTGGCGATGGGTACTAAAAAGTAGTTCGTAAGTTGTCGCCACAACGATCGTCTTCTGTGGGACAGGCCCTTTACCTAGCTTACTGAAATAAAGTCGATGTGTTTCCGTACCGTACAGTGTGTATTATGTGTGCAGTGAAGGCCTGCAACTCTCTGTGAGTACTACGAGGGATCACTAATTTACTTAGGTAAATCGCCTGATTTAGCCATCAATCATCACGTTATAATGATTTATGTGTACTTTTGAACATTCTAATTTCTTAATTGAGAGTATAGAGCACGAAATGGCAATATAAACACTATTTCAGAGCGGTACTCCGTCCTTACTGATCTTTACCCGAGCAATATCGCAACAGGCCTTCACTAGGTTATCGCGCCCTGTTCTGGTGAGCGGGCTTGTTGTAGGATGGGAAGGGGGGGGGGGGGGGGGGTGTCCGGACACCTTAACACATTGAAGCCATTTTTTGTCTGTGGATTAAGTCCAAAATATATGTTCAATATACTTATGGTCATCAATGTTTCTTTACTATATTTTCTACAATTTTGTGCCAAAAAGCTATAAAGTTCTTGCTCCGTCTTGGAGTCGTATACACTACTCTGAAGACGGAGCTCTACAATTGACAGAGCTCATTTTACAATGCTGTGTACCGTCTCAAGTACAGTGATCATATTTGAACGGTAACAGCTTTGCCAAATATCATTTGTAATTAAACAGTTTGTTTCTTCTACATGTATTTTTTTTTCAATGTCATTTGTGACCTGGCTTGCCGTAAACCCTGTGGATTATGTTGACCTGCATTGCATGCTGAAGCTTTCTTTTGCACTGTTAATATCGACATCAATCATTGAAAATTCATCTCTATTAGACTGTGTAAGTACCTTCACTGTTTCTATTGGTTTTCTGGCTAATATGGAATATAGGCCTAGTTAAATCAACAGTAGAAATAGTTATTAAAAGATTGTTATTTGTAAAGTCAGAAAAGTGGTGGTATAAAAATACAGATCTAGGCGCTATACATTATTAGGTGAGCGGCGAAATCCCCAAAGAGGCTTATTTCTTGTACTTTAATGCACCCGACTGGATTAAAGCAACAAGATACCTTAATTTAAAGGAAATTTTCTGAATTTTTCGAAAATGAGCATAAAAGTTGCGGCATCTTGTAGCATCACCATGGAAACTAGCTTCGAATAGGCCACGCCCATTTTTATGACACAATTTATGAATATTACAGTACGGGTCATTCAATTTGCCGATTAAGAGTTTTGGACATTTTGGGGGCTTGCCCTATGTTGAAACTACCATAGATATAGCTGAAAATTGCTCAATTACAATTTTATAAAAAAATGAAGTAAATTCAAAATCAATTTTGTTGCCTAGCAACAGATTTTTGCTTAGCAACCATTTCCCCACTTGCTCAAATGTTGAATTTTCCAATTCCAAATGGATTTTCTATGTATTTAAAGTTACAAAATCAAACTAATTTAGTTTTAAGGTTGAAATATGTTGATATTGATTGAAGAGGGATGACACAAAAAGAAAAATATCATATAAAGAATGAATTGCAATGCAAAATTTTGTTAAAAATCATCTAACCAAACCCCTGTCATCATGGAAATATGACAAAACTAATGTAAATCTGTATATATTCAACTGTATTTAACAATATTTGTATACACATGGATAAAAGGGTGCCAAATAAAGGTATATATTGAAAGAAACCAACCATAAAACCCTTTACCTTAGAAAATCCTTCAAATATTACATATTTCTAAGCATCCATGGTAAACAATTTGTTGCCTAGCAACCACTTTTTACCTAGCAACCATGTCTGTAAATCGTATTTCGAGCTTAAAACCAGGTAGAACGGGTATATATTGTAATAAACCAAAAATAAAACCTTTTACCTTAGAAATATTTCAAACATGACATATTTATAAGTATCCATGGTGAACATTATGTTGCCTAGCAACCACATTTGACCTAGCAACCATGTCTGTAAATCGTATTTACAGCTTAAAACCAGTTTGAACTTGGGTTATTTTGTTGGGATTTCTATGAACAGGACTCCAAAAGACACTTGGAACTTTAATACTTTAATAATATTCATTGATATTGTTATTCTTTGAAGATGCAGAAGAAATTTCCATAGCAACAACAACATTTTACCTAGCAACCTCCCCTCTATATCATGCTTAAAGCTTTTAAGCAGTTTAAACTTAATATTCCGTCATTTTATTTTATCATTTGAATAGTAGGTGGTACCCTATAGTTCTATTCATTTTATTGGAATCGTGGTGTTTGGTTGTTGAGGAATTATAAGTTATTTCCATAGCAACAACAACATTTCCTTAGCAACCGCACCTCTATGCTATGTTTGAAGCTTTAAAGTGGTATAAACTTGGTTATTTTATTGGTGTATTTTATCATTCAAACAGTAAAACCAACATGTATCCCTAATTTAAATCTACTTTTGTAGTGTTAAAATGTCATATAATGAATTGGTTGAAGTTGCAAAATTTTTTTGTTTAAGAATGAGATATTTACTGAGCAGTTACACATATACAAATTATCTACACAATCTAAGCAGTAAAAACTTGGTTATTTTGTGGGCGTCTTTTATTTTTTGAATAGTAGGCCTTATATCTTTCGGTGGTGTTATAATCTCACTTTTCCAATTTTAATGGAATTGCAACATTTTTTATTGAATTAATTATGTTACCAATTAACAAAACATATACTTTTCCCCTCAAAACATTTTATTTCCCCAATTTGATTTATATACTGTATGATTTATAGGTATCTCAAAGGGCATATTCTAAGACTAGCTATTTATAACACACAGTCAGTGAGAGTGTTGGTTAGTTAGCTATTGCTTTAAAATTAATATTTTACATAGCAACTATACCTCTATGTCATAAAGCTTCAAGCAGTTTAAACTTTAAACTGGGTTATTCTGTAGGCAACTTTTATTCTCTTCGAAACAGTAGGCTCAAACCCTAAATAGGCCCTACTCTTAAAGTGATATTATCACCTCGTATCATATTCACTTGAAAGGGGTTGCCACTTTTTGTTGCTGAAATATTAGAAGAAATTTCCATAGCATCCACAATATTTTACCTAGTAGCAATAAAAATCATATTTTCATTTTCGCCCGGAAATATGGTCTTAAATCTTGAAGTGGACAATCCTGACTGAGAGTGATACATGTAGGTGTACTACTTACATTCTGCACATGGGGATGATTATTATCAGATGTGATTAATCCTTATTTGAAATCCAAGACTTTAATCACCATTAGAACAAATCTGGGGTTGCATATAATGGGTTACACCAAGTATGCTATCTGATAGAAAGCTACCGATAGGGGTGAAGTTAGACAACACATAGGACTAGGCATAGGACTGAACCTTATTTCAATCCCAAAATATTAGCCCTCTTCCAGACTGGTCATTTCAACCTCATGACGGCCATTAGATCTCATGTAGGATGCTTATTAAAAAAAAGATGGCTCTTGATGGTTATGGTTATGAATAAAAGATGGCTGGCCAAAATGGCAAGTGACCACTGAGACCTCAGCTCCAGTACATGTACAAATTCTGTAGTATCCGCAAAGTGTTGTCCAAGCACGACAATATGCCATCCTTATAAGGGTAGATTCCTAAACAGTACTCATCTTGTGTGAGGCTCCCCAACCCAGGCTATCCGGATCATTGCATCTGGTTCTGTTAAAATTTGAAGAAATTTATAGTCCACGTGCTTGAGCTGGTTTGTACACAAATTACTTCTCTATCTTTTAACATGATTATGAACTACTTAAACATGTGTGATATCAGGTTTAGCATAATATGTATTCAACAAAGAAGCTACAGAACACTGTATCAGGACATGTCTCCCAGATGATAACAGGGAAGGACTCCCTCCTGACAACTCCCTTGGACATACTGGTGACAGCTCCCCTGCAGGACGGCTCCCGGGAGGCTATCTCCGCGGAGGACCGGTCCCCGAAGGATACATCCCCAAAAGGACAGCTCCCTCAGAGGACAACTCCCTCCAGAGGACAAATCCTTCCAGAGGACCACTCCCCAGGAGGAAACTCCCCAGAGAACAGGTCCCCCGAACGAAAACTCCCCTACAGGATAACCCCCAAAGGACATCTCACCTCACTTTAAATGCTTTAAGGACAAGATATTTATTTTATGCCAGCCCCTTCTCTTTTCCCTTGTAATATACATGTAATGAATTATTCTAGTGCTTCTAATTACTGTTCTCCAGAAGGAACTCATCAGGGATGACAAACAGGGATAGGGATGGTTAAAGGAGGTTTTACCACAATGATTTGTGGCATAGTTGCTAATTATTCAAAAGAAATTTTCATCCTTTTGTTCCCAACTTTGCGACGATTGAAGTACACTCAAGAACATAACAAATCTGTAGCATTTTCCGAATATTATCCTCTTCATTTCTCAACTTTGCCTTCTACTACTCATCATGTTCGAGAGGACATTAACCTTGGATACCCTTTACTCAGGTCTGCTTAGAAAAGAGAGAGAAAGGGAAATTATACCGTTCCTCTAGGCGTGGTCATAACAATCTTGCTGTATTCCGGTCACCAATACGGTTAGTCATTACATGGGAAATGTCCTTTTGGGGAGTTATCCATCACGGCAGTTGTTCTCCAGGGAATTTGTCCTCCGGAAGAGTTGCCAATTGGGGGAATTATCCTTTGGAGGAGTTGTCCATCAGGGCAGATGACCTCCAGAGGATTTGTCCTCCAGGGAGTTGCCCATCAGGGGAATTGTCCTCCAGAGGAGTTGTTCTCAGTGGTAGTTGATCATCAAAGGTATTGCCTCTGGAGGAGTTTTCCATAGGTGAATTGTCCTCTAGATGAGTTGTCCCTCAGGGGAATTGTTCTCCAGAGGAGTTGTTCTCCGTCGTAGTTGTCCATCAGAGGTATTGTCCTCTGGAGGAGTTGTCCGTCGGGGTATTGTTCTCTGGAGGTGTTGTCCATCGGGGGAATTGTCCTCCAAGTAGTTGTCTACCGGGGAAGTTTTCCTCGGGGGTGGTTGTCTTCCGGGGAGTTGTACTTGGGGACCTGTCCTCTGGGGAACCATTCCCTGGGAAATATGTCCTCCATGGGAGTTGTCCTAAGGGAAAGTTGCCAAGTGGGATTTGTCTTATGCCTCGATCATAGTTCGTGCTTGGGGCCCGTACGGCGAGTCGTTTTCATACCTTTTCTGCTTTTTTTCGCACGAGATTTAACCCAAGAGCGACTTTGACAGAGACCAGCTATTGTCTCTATCCCTTTACCCCCAAATCTTTGGTTCCAGGGACCGAACGGTGAGTAGGTAAATTCATTTTGACCATTACGTACGGTTCCCGGCCGGCTCCCTTACGATTTTATGTGCACGATGGAATATTTTCCAGTAGTCATGCTATAAATGTAGGGGAGCTGGGAAGAACGACTACATGCTCTCGATTTTCCTGGCATTTTTCTGAACCCGGTAGGCCGTAGAAAACCTGTGGAGTCACCAAAGGGACCCGAGGGGGGTCCTACCGGTAGTCCGACGGGTCGCTGCCGGTAACAGGGCGGGCTCCTTCCGTTTTTTCAGTCAGATCTCGAAATAAAATTTCGATGGGCCTCTTTCGATACGGTTTCCGTGCGACTCTCCTGCTGCCCCCCGCCAGGGCCCCTTAAAGGCTCCTGATCATTATGTACAAGCTAAACAACTCCTGCAATTTATTTTGTTCATTAATTTATTATTTTTATTATTATTTTTGGTTTGTTTGTTTGTTTGTTTGCTTTTTTAAAGGGGTCGGGGGGGGGGCGTCTGTCGTAGGAAAGACCACTTTGGGATATTCAGATGTTTTGTCGAACAGGTTTGCTTACATAGGCCTATAAGCATCCAATAACGTTTCTCTTTTTTTTCACCTAATACTGGATATTAAATAGGTGTTCAAATGAAAATGTGCTTTTTATCAATTCGTCTTTCAACTATAAGTTTTATGGATAGTCTAATTTATTTATTTAGATTTAGAGCAACAAAATTTAATTTAAAACAAACTGGAAAATATTCTAGGGGATTGAGCTCGAGTCCTCTGAATGAGAGTCTGTGCTTCATACCACTCGGCTGTTATTGCTGATACCGAAATCAAAATTCCTAATCTAAATGAACCAAACTAGGATATATTAGTCTATGTTCAAGGCCGATTATAAGCAATAAATTTGTAAAGGGTCCGGAGCTATCCTATGAAAAAAGAAAAGCTCTTACAAAAATTGTGAAATCGACTGATGCTATACGTCATCCGGGCCCCGGAACTGGGTATGTGATCGCGCCTTTAGGGGAAGTTGTCCTGTGGGGGAGATATTCTAGAACCATCGGTCAGGATGGTCCACTTCAGACCATATTATCAGGTAAAATTTGTGTGATTTGTATAAAAATATATTTGTTGTTGCTGGGTAAAATATATTTGTTGATATGGAAATTCCTTCTAATTCTTCAACAACAAAATTCCAATTGAATTAATATGATACGAGGTAAAAATATTACTATAGGAGTATTTAGGATATTCTGTTTAGAGAATAAAAATTGCCAACAGAATCGCAGTTTAAACTGCTTGAACTGCTTAAAAGCTAAAATTTTAAAGTAGAGTATTTATCTTAATGTTAATTCTTCATCACCAAAATGTTGGATTTCCACTCAAATTATGAAATGAGATTATAACACCGCAGAAATAGTTAGGTATAAAGTATAGGGACTACTGTAAATAATGACAAGATGCCTACTAAATAAACAATAACTGCTTAAAGAATTTCAAGCATGATATAGATATGTGGTTGCTAGATGAATTTATCATATGAGGTTTTAACATGACAAAAGTATATAATTTAGGGATAGGGCTTGCTCTTTTAATAATAAAAGACGCTGACAAGATAACCAAGTTTATACTGCCTTAAAGATTTAAACATGGCATAGAGGTGCGGTTGCTAGGCAAAATGAGGTTGTTGCTGTGAAAATCACTTCGAATTCCTCAATCAAATAAATAATAGTAAAGATAGGGTAACAACTACTATTTAAATAATAAAATACACAGACAGAATATTAAGTTTAAACTGCTTAAAAGCTTTAAGCATGATCTAAGAGGGGTAGTTGCTAGGTAAAATGTTGTTTTTTCAAAGGATGACAATTTCGATCAATTTGATACAATAGATTAAAGTGTTACGGTTGTATCTCTTGGGGTCCTGTTTATAGAAAACCACAAAAAAATAACGCAAGTTTAAACTGGTTTAAAGCTCTAAATGTGAGTTACAGACATGGTTGCTAGGCAACATTATGTTCACCATGGATACATAGAAATGTGTCATATATTAGTTTTTCTAAGTTTAAGGGATTTATGGTCGGTTTCTTTCAATATATACCAGTACAAACTGGTTTAATGCTCTAAATAAGATTTACAGACATGGTTGCTAGGTCAAATGTGGTTGCTAGGCAACATAATATTCACCATGGATACTTAGAAATATGTTATGTTTGAAATATTTCTAAGGTAAAAGGTTTTATGGTTGGTTTATTACAATATATATCCGTTCTACCTGGTTTTAAGCTCTAAATACGATTTACAGACATGGTTGCTAGGTAAAAAGTGGTTGCTAGGCAAAATAATGTTCACCATGGATGCTTAGAAATGTAATATTTGAAGGATTTTCTAAGGTAAAGGGTTTTCATGGTTTGTTTCTTTGAATATATACCTTCATTTTGCACTCTTTTAACCCTGTGTATACAGACCACAAGTGAATATATGCAGATTTACCGTAGATTTGACATATTTTCATGATGACAAGCTTTTGTTTGACAATAATTTACGTTACAATTCATTGTTTGTATGGATTTTTTTTCTTTTGTGTCATCCCTCTACAATCCGTATCATTATATTTTCAGCATTACAACTAAATTATTTTTATTTTATTACTTTAAATACATAGAAATTGCATTTAGAATAGGAAATTTCGACATTTGTGCACGCGGGTAAATGGTTGCTATGCAAATATCGGTTGCTAGGCAACAAAATTGATTTTAAATCTACTTCAATTTTTTTATAGAATTGTAATTGAGGAATTTTCAGTTATATCTATATTAGTTTCAACATAGGGCAAGTCCCAAAAATGTCCAAAACTCTTAAACGGCCAAGTGAATGAACCATACTTTCATTTTCATGATTTTTGTCATAAAAATGGGCGTGGTCTATTCAAAGCTAGTTTCCATGGTGATGCTACAAGATGCGGCAATTTTTATGCTCATTTTCGAAAAATTCAGAAAATTTCCTTTGAAATAAGGTATCTTGTTGCTTTAATCCAGTCGGGTGCATTAAAGTCTCAAAATTTGGCCTCTTGCCGCTCACACCTATATTTACATTGTCTCTGACAGATTCAGCAAGACCAAGTAATTGGGAGGATTGTTTTGAACAAGCAGGATTATTTGATACCGACACAAGTGGAGGTCAAAATTGACCTTATACATTGCTGCACAGGGCTGCGATTTATTTCCCGGCTGGGGGGGGGGGGCAAGATCAGGATGGAAAATTACCAACCCCAACCCCTCTTAATAAAGGTATTGTCAGCCTTTTGCAGGCAAAAAATATTAAATTTCTAGTTTTGAAAGGATATAGTAGTATACCAATGACTATATCTTCCCACAACATGATTAAGCTCAAATGTGTATGTTTGTCATTATATTGCGATTATCAAAATTCATTCCTATTTTTTTTTACCTCGAAAAATATACCGTACGGTGCGAACCGCTGACCGTTAGCGCAGAGAATAATGGACGCTGATGCGCCGTGTGTATATTGCTGTGTACGGTCCGTGTTGCGCGCACTGTAATATCAACGATGTTGATGGAGAGCTGGTCAAGATTGGTAGTCAGATTTTTGTTTCGTATTACTGATCTAGGCAACCTATGACAGTAAGATTGAATAGACAGTATGGCCCGAATTCACACACGTGGTTTAGTTAGTCCATGGTCTTAATCGGAGGTTTAAACCACGGATTTAGACCATGGTCTAAATTTTGGTATTCATAAAGGAGGTTTATTTTAGTCCATGGTGTAAATACGTCATTTGACGTCATAATTTTTAGTCAACCCTAGGGGGAACTTTAAAAAATTTAAACAATGGTCTAAATTCCATGCCCATGCGCAGTTGCTTGATTGTCTGTAATGATTTTTTCCCGCTCTAAAAGTCATAACAAAAATTGACGAAATATTGAGTGACATGAGAGGGTGGTAGATTTGCCGTCAAATGTCCTGTTTACAAACTTGAAACGTAAGTATTTTTCATGCCTCTTTATTAATGAATATGAAGTCATGTGAGAATTCTGTTCTAAATTCACAATTGTTTCCTTCAAATGCAGTATAAATCTTGATCGTTCTGTAGCGGCAATAGACATGTTTTCATTTCATCGCAGGAGCAGTGGAAGTTCAGTCCCATTCGTTCGTTTATGTGCTGGAAGATATAATATTGGACTGATCTCCAACTGAGAGCAGACGACGATTAAAATCACCTTTTTCGATTAGAATAACCAGAAAAAAAAAAAAAAAAAAAAACGTTTTATCCACCATTTCTGGTTCTATATTAGGCATGATTAACCGTCATAAGTGGTGGGGGCAGGGGCAGGGCCAGGGGGACATTCAAAAAGTTATGTCCCGATTGGCCGATGTTTTTTTTTTGTTAATCCCCCCCCAAAAAAAAAAACAAACAAACAAACAAACAAACAAACAAAAAAAAAACAAAAACAAAAAAAAACAAAACAAAAAACAAAACAAACAAAAAACAAGAAAAAACAAAACAAAACAAAAAACAAAAAAACAAAAAACAAACAAAAAAAAACGAAAAAATAAAAGGGCTAACTTAAGTAACGTTAACGTTGAATAAAAAATAAAAATTATCTAAAAAAAAATGATGATACTAACTAATAGACTAACGTTTAGGCCTGGGTCTAATGTCATATTGTAACAAACTGTTAAATAAAAATAAAAAAAAAAAAAAAGAAGGCACACGGCCACATAACAAACAAGTCAAGACCTGGCTCTGAAAACGTCTAAGAAAAATTTGTGAATGACAGTCGACACATCCCTATAACTGTGAATGTATTAATGTTTACGTTTATGTTAACGTTTTGTTAAATTAAGATCTAACTGTTAGACCTCCCCCCCCCTACTGCCCTAGTTTAGATCTTACTTGTTAGACCTAGAACTAGATCTAGATCTTAGTTTAGATCTAGATGTAGATCTAGGCCTAACGTTAAAAATGTTTAATCTGTTGTGTTTAGGCCTAACGTTAGGCCTAACTGTGTTACTGTATAGGCTGTTGATTTTGTCAACAAAAAAAAATTACAAAAAAAAAGAAGAAAGGGAAAAAAAGACATTGTTGAGATGAGAAAAATAATAAGATCTAGATATAACAATGTTAGTCTAGATAGTCTAGATTAACTTAACGATTAACTGTTAAGCTAGTAGAGAGGGGTCTAAGTACAGTTAGAGGTCTAGATCTAGACTAATCAGGGTGGATGGCCCTGGCGGCTGGCCTCGCCCCACGTAAAAAAAATAACAGCAACAGAAAACACAAAATAAATGACGGCTTAGACTAAATTTATTGTTTAAGTTAGATGTAGGCGTAGATTCTAGGTCTGTTCTTAGTTTATCATTCAGGGTGTAAATCCATCGGTGGGGGGGGGGGGGGAGCCTAGCAAAAAAGGGTGGTCGGCAATGGATGGCCGACCCGATTAACCAACTGAACCTAAGTATGATCTTTTTGATATAGATTTCTTGAGTGTAGAACGTTCTAGACTCTAGGGCCTATGCTTTGCAAAGACCCCCCCCCCCAAAAAAAAAAATAATAATAATAAATAAATAATAAATAATAAATAATAATAAATAAAATAAAAATAAATAAATAAGTAAATAAATAAATAAAAATAATAAAAAATAAATAAATAAATAAAATAAAAATAAATAAATAAGTAAATAAATAAATAAAAATAATAAAAAATAAATAAATAAATAAATAAATAGATAAAAAAAATTAAACAAAATTAACAAAAAAATGAAAAAAAAAAATAAATAGATATATAAATAAGAATAAATAAATAAATAAATATATAAAGAAATTAACACCTAGCATTCTAGATTTGAAAGTGAATCTAGAGCTGCACCCCCTCCCATCGCTTATCACACGGTTAGCTTGACGTGAAAGAAAATTGATGTAGGCCCTGGGGCCTAGATCTAACGTTATGCCTATCTTCTGCCCGATCTGTCTAGATTTATTATCCAGATCTAGATCTAGGGCCTACCAAAAATCTCAAATTCCAATTTCGCCCCCCCCCCCCCTCCTCCCCCTTCATGAAATCCTGGATCCGCCACTGTCATGAGTGAACAACAGACGTAATTTTTATACCCCTACGCTATTAAATATGGACCCCCAAACAGTTGGCCTAAAGTTAGAAAGGCTAGAATCCTAGATCTAATGATCGGCCTAGATCTAGGGCCTACATGTAAATCATGAGATCTAGATCTAGTGACTTATTGGCCTAGAGATCCAGTAACTGTTAGTCCTGGACCTAACTGTTATCTACTCCTGCCTTAGACTCGGCTGTTAATCGGTGAACCTTTTTGACAGCCAAATTTTAACGAAAGGGGGTTAAATGGGTTAATGGGGCCTTAATTTATTCGGCCTAGATGGTTGTAGACCGAGGTTGCTCTGTCTTCATCGCGCATCTCTCTAGGATTATGATGAGGACAGAACAGACTCGGTCTAAGATGGGTGTAGTATTAGATCTGAAGTTAGATGCAGACTAAACCAAGATCTAGGTCTAGATCTACCCCTCCCCCTCCCCGCTTTGTCTTCTCTAGTTTAACATTAATAACCTAGACCTACTTTTTTTCCTTGGCTGGCATGATAAAAAAGTGGTATCGAATATCTACTTCTTCTTCTTCTTCTCGACTCCTTTCTCTCAATTGTTGTTTTTTTTTATGTCATGAGAGGGACTAGGACTGAAATTTTGCAGCTTGGTCCTTTGGGTTTTCTCAAATGTTCTACTTTTTGCAATGCCTAGCGTATCATACTAGGCCTATAGATCTATAAGATGCAGATCCAAACGTCAGTCTGGCCTAAATCACACATGTCTAGGTAGGATATGATATTTTCACATCCCCCCCCCCCCCATCTCCGGATCAACGCCTGCAAAACTAATTTCTGTTCATGTAATTTATAATTTATGTATATAAAATAAAGATCTTAATACATTTCTCATTTGTTTTATATATTTCCAGAATTGACATGACATGAATGAAGTGAAAAACGTTTCTAGACTGACAACGCAACCACGGAAGGTATCACAGATTGGAGAAATTCAAGGCATAATGATAGCAGGTGAGTTGTGCTTACCCTTTGTTAGGTCGTTTTTTTTTTTTTGTTTTTTTTTTTTTGTTTTTTGTTTTTTTTTTTGTTTTTTATTGAAGGATATTCAGATGCCAATCCAGGATTTTATAGCAAGGTTGGTAAAATTAGAATTTGTTTTTTGTCAAGCAAAAAAAAAACCTACCTCCTCACTATTTAAATTTCAGCCATGACAGGGGTGCGTACTGATAGGATTAAGTCAAGGCCAATTATCCCCCCCCCCTTGAGTAAAAAACCCTGATTTCCAACTATCTTCTTTTTTCTTTTCTTCCTTTTTTTTTTTGGACTGAATCTTTAAATCTTATTTAAGGGAAAGGAGGTCTGTTTTTTGCCATTTTATACCAAGCCATATTTCCGCATTAGAGGCAAAATCAGCACCCTTTTCATCATAAATGAAATATTACAGACCTTTGTTTTTGTTTGTTTTTAATGATTGTATGAGACAGTGCTGCTGAAAGCACTCTTTTAGAGAGAATTCCTGACTTCCGTTATTTATTATATATTATATATTAAATATAAATTGTTTATTTCTTTTTCTTTTATTATTGCAGGACCTCTGAGTGTGTACAGACTGGAAGATCATCCATGAAAGTCAAGAGGGCACATAAGATGCGACAGAAATTAGCGCGCAAAAAAGGGGCCATTCTCAGATTTTCTGGGCCTAAAGATGTAAGGCCCCCACCCCCATCTATCCGAGTATTTTTGTCGAATTCTATTTTCCGTAATGAAATGTTCATCCTTTTTTGGAGGTGCAGATTAAATTTTTTTTTAATATATAAAATTTTTTTTTTACAGGTTTTGTTTATACCTCTGACAATAAAATAATGACCAAAGAGGTACAATGGCAGGGGAAAAAAAGCAGCATCCGGTTAAGATATTTTTTTTTCTGCACTTGTCAAGGAAAAATGTAATCCTGTATTGCAATGACGAATAAATGCAACTTAATTCCATTTATAAATCAGAAACCTTGGTCAATTTCTTACATTAAACCGTTGTATACTGAGAACTTTTCATAAAGCCGTATAAATTGTGATTGTCAAGCATTCTTGCAAGAAATTCTTTTCATTTACAGGCGAAACAAAGACAGCTTTAAATAGATCAATGTCAGATGATTTAAATTATATAGGGTCTTTATATGCTTATGCAATCATTAGTGAAATAAATGGTAGACAAGAGGGATGTTTAATGTTTCTTCAGCCAGCATATATGCGCGCTTAGTATACAACGGGTTAAACAATGTTCTAGTTTACTCCAGCGATCAAATTTGGGAAACTTTTATTGTGTTTTCCTGCTTAATCACTCACTCTGATTTTGGCAAGCATCCTCCTTAGAAAGTTTTTCGCCCTCTTGGTAAGTTGATTTATTTTTTCAAATGCTTTTGTAATGGTATACGGCTGCAATTCATTTGCAAATGGTATAAACAAAATCTGCAAACATTTTTTTTCTTAGATATACACTGTCCGTCATAAAGGTGGAATATTTTTTTTTGCCGCTCTAGCAACATGATTTGGTCCCGCTTCATTTCCATCAATGTTTGTTCCTGCTTTTACTTTTTGGGACCCTGGCAATATTTGAACATTCTTTCAATTCTTCATGAGGATTTTTTTTTTTCTTCAAAAAAGTTTTGTCAACCCCAATGATGCCCTTTTTTGGCATTTTTTCTCATTTAGGGGCCTCTTTTTGTTTACCCGGCCGATCAAGCCCCCCTCAGTCCTACCCCCAGGAAACGTTTCTGAGATGTATTGTTTGTAATGTTCTTTAAGTTAAATCAAGATTTATGTGGACAGGCTTAGGTCTCTTGTCTAGGGGAGGGGTTAAAGTAAAAAGTGTGATTGGATAAAATTCGGAATAGTTTATTCCATTTTTGTGCTAAATACAGCTTGAATACAATTTTTGGCCCCTTATCATTGGTCTTCCTCCTTTGTTTGAGAAATATCTAGGTTTAATCTTGTACTGTTCTTAAAAAAAAAAAATATATATATATAGGCCTTTTCATAATATACAAGTATTGCCGACAACCCTCTGGTTATGAATTAAATATAACACCAGATAAACATTCTTGTGAAATAACAAAAAGGAAAAGAATTTTGGATATGTGTATCTATACTTTTGACAGGTGAGGCTAATTAAAAAAAAAAGAAGAAGAAGAAAACAAAAAATAAAGTGATGTACACTAGTCTAGACGAATAATAAATGTAAACATTGCTTAAACAATATCCTCTCTAAAGTTATGTATTCCATTTATTTATTTATTTTTAACCCCTAAAATCATTCCCAACTATGGAGCTATGGAACTATCACATGGGTAGTGATCCAAAAATTGATTTTATCCCGTTGGAATTGATTTTAGTTGTTAGTGAATCACACCCTGGATGTGTTTAACAAGGTGCATGTGCTAAAAGGAAAGAAATCGGCCAATATACAGTGGTGGCCATAATTATTAGAACACCAAGCGTATTTAAATGATTTTAATAATTTTCATTCAGTTGACCATTTAAATACCTATACAATGGTTGGAATGTCTCCGAATGTCATCAATATGCTTTAAAAACTAAATAACAAAGCCATGCGTTGGGAACTTGCCCCCAAGTCGCCCTTTTTTATGTCACCTCACCAATTGCAAAATTTAAAAATCTTGCCCCTTTCAGGATCAAAGTGTCATAACGTTAAACATTTTAAGCCTCTCCCTACAAAAGTATATATATTTTGAAGGGAAATTTCCTGAGGATGTCAAAAATGACATTCATAACAACACAGGGTGAAGTAGTGATATCTTATGTGGGGATTTTTAAATTATTTTTGAAGGGCCCCAATTTTGTAATTCAGTGCCCCTATCTAAGTCCATTGTTCCAATGGCCCTTAATATTTCAACATATTTGAATTGCTCATGAAATTTCCTTTAAGAAAATATACATTTACAAGGAGTGTCTTCGTTAAATTAAAAAAATAGTCTTAACCTCCAATGGGCATGGTTATTTTGGTCATCTAACCACCAAGGGTGGGGGCGAATCCACCTCCCCATTTGACGAAATTTGCTGAAACTTAGAATGTATTTGAGGTATATTAGAATAAATAAGCCTGCTAAGTTTCATACTTGCACCTCAAATACTTTTTGAGCAATCGACATATGTATTTGGCATTTTACTTTTTTGCATTTGGACTACATGTTTAATACACAAGTCTATGGGGAAATCAAAAGCGCATAGCGCAACTATTTTTAATGCTGCGCATTACCAGATGGTCAAAACTATATAAATTTGGTATCAACATTTACGTAAGACCCTATGCTAAAAAGTCATGAAAGCTCATGGGACACAAAAGATATTTTTGATCTGATTTCGGCAAATGAAATAGGGCATTGATAATCCCATAGACTTTGTGTAGGTTCAGGTGTTCTAATAATTTTGGCCACCACTGTATATATATTGTCTTTGTAGTGTTGATTATGCACTCTGAAAATAAAGTGTCAAATTGGACCCATTCAGGTTCTCATAAATGGAGTGTCAGATTTGACCCATAATGAATTTGATTTATTATTTTTTTTAGAGTGTAGGCTTTTATTTTCCTATTTTATAAGTCAAAAGAAAAATATCAACTTATCAACAAAGTATCAAAGTGGAATTGATATGAAAAGCAAATATTCTGATAAATGAACTATTCAAGATTCTGAACAAAAACCTACATTGTAAAAAATATTTGTTTCTTTACAGCAAAATGCTGTCACCAGAAGTTGCCGTATTCTATTTTTAAAATTAGAAAAAATCTTCTCATTTTACTCCTCCACATTATTTACGTGAGAGATAAATTGTAAAAAAAATATATAAACATTAGGACTAACTGATTTCTTGTTTCGTTCTATGCCATAAGTTCATGGAAAAATAACAACATCATTAAAAAAAAACAAAAAACAAAAAACAACAACAACAACAGTCACATTACATTTGCTCTGCTAACGCCACTTTGCTGGAAAATTCTTCAGTTTAGTTGTAAAAAAAGATACATATATGATTGGAAATGGGAGAACCCTCGAGAGAAGAAGGTGGAAAGTTATTATTTAGTGCGTGTTCATGTTGAAACGGAGATGTAAATTTATGGATGAAAAGTATCTAAAATTCTTTTACTTTTTGTTATTTCACAAGAATGTTTATCTAATGTTATATTTAATTCATAACCAGAGGTTTGTCGGCAATACTTGAGATAATCAAAACACGCACCTTGTGCAGGCAATTGTCCTTCGGAACAGCTGAATCCTCAGTCGAGGTCCTCCTGCCAGCCATTTGTGCCGCCAATTTCGGCCCATTATCCTCGATATGGCTATGTGGCAGGAGGCGGGCCAGCAGCATCCGGATAAGATGCCACCTTCAGCTGTTCTTTTGGTAAACTGGCTTTGTATCTGCTCCAAATCCACGCTGAGGACCTTGTAGCAGTCTCCTCAGATCCCCAGCCAGCTTCTTTCTATTGTTTACTCCGATTCTCGAGAGGAACGTGAGTAGAGACTTTGTCGCATATCCTCTACATCCAACCTCCACTGGGTGGTAGTTGACCTTCCAGCCCCTCTCCTTGCATTCTGAGATAAGTCCGGTATATTTGGATGTCTTGTATTCATGGGCTATCTCTATATTCTCCTCCCATGGGACAGTCAATTCGCAGAGAACAACCGACTTGGACTGCTTTGACCAGACTACCAAATCTGGTCGCATGTTGGTGATTGCAATCTCACTTGGGAAGGTCATCTGCTCAGTCAGGTCTGAGACCAACTGCCAGTCTCTTGCTAGACCCAGGAGTCTGCTTGTGTGTGGTCTAGCTTTTTCTGTTGGTTCCAGTATTCGTTCCAGCCTTCACGAATGGGATCATCACTGGAAACGTTTGGTGATTTTGTCATATTAGATTTTTCTACAGCAGTCTTTACAGCGTTACTCTCAGGACTTTCAAGATCTCGTGTGTGTTTCCCATGTATATAGTCTTCTACAGAGAGACCTGACAATTTGATAGAATGTGCCTGAGTGAACCCTTTCCCTTCACCACATTGTGGCAGTTCTCATTCTCGGTTTTGGCCACTTCTTCAGGTTGTGTGAAAGGAAGAACGTCATAGGTTGCTCCGTAGCAAGAACTTGAGTGTGCCTGTTTCCATCTTCCATATATCTCTCAGGACAGGGACCGTGGTTCTACCGCACTCCCATCGACACCAGGCTCCCTGCTGTACCAGGCCACTGCTTTAGCAATACGATGTTCCTCCTCTTTGCGACGGATTTCATCCGAAACCATCTTCCGCTTCATCTTGTGGTTGCCTTGAAGAAGTACTGGGTTGGGATTCATGCCTAGCCCTGCTCTGTTGGTTTGCGTAGGAACCACCATATCTTGTGCCTCAGCCGGATTCCATGTCCTCAACTCTTGCTGGGAATTCCACTTCCGTCCTGTGCGGATATCTGGCACAGTCCCCTTAACAAACTGGTCACTGGAGTCCCTCAGTGCTGAGAACATGTGAGCCTTCTTCACCTTAAACTCCTCTGTAAGTGCACTTAGGGGTAGCTTCAGCTTTGTGGAATGGCCGTAGAAGCTTATGTTCGTTGTGCATGGAGGGACGCCAAGCCACTTCCGAACGTGCACAGATATTCTCTGCTCCATCTCTCGACATGCGTCATTGCTATTTCGTACAACATCAGAGCCACATGATCCTGGGAAGAGACCGAACTTTAAGCACCACAGCTTCAGCTTATTTGGGAGGGTACATCTGTCGATACGTTTCAGGCCATCCTCCACCATCGTTCGGATCTCGAATATCTGGTTCTTGTCAGATAACTCCTTAGTGAACAGCGACCCAGGCTCTTAACAGGGGCATCTGAAATCGACGAATGGCCTCACCGCCTACTCTGTAGCGTGTCCTGTCATCACCCTTCCTTTTCTAATGGTCAAGCTCCTTGATTTCTTTGGTGAACTTCATTCTGCACCAGCTTATCAATCGGTCCAGCCGCTCAAGAGCCTTCTGTGCATCTGTTGTACATGGATTGAGAAGGGTAAGATCATCCATGAAAGCTCGTATTGGTGGCAGCTCGAGCCCAGGTTCAATCTCGATACCTCTACAACTGGAACAGGCAGCTCTAGTTATAACTTCTATTGCCATAACAAATAGAATTGGGGGCCATCGGAATGCCTACCTCGAGGGGCTGGTAAGCTGTTGTAAACTCCTTGGTGGAAAACCTCATCTTGAAATCCTGAAGGTAGCACTTCAGAAAGTCACTAAGCTTGTTCGGAATGTAGAAGAAGTCCAGTGTAAACCATATCATCGAGTGGGGCAATGAGCCGTACGCGTTGGCTAAGTCTAGCCATAAGACTGATAAGTCCATCTTCCTCCTCTTTGCCTCTTGGATTGTGTGCCATATCATTGCAGAATGCTCGACACAGCCAGAAAATCCTGGAACTCCTGCCTTCTGAACAGCTGTGTCGATGAATCCATTCACGAGCAGGTACTTGGATAGGCGCCCTGCAAGGATTCCCATCATGATCTTTCCGTCGATATTAAGGAGAGATATTGGACGGAATGTTTCTATTCTCTCAGCATTCTTTTCTTTTGGTATGTACACGCCTTCATTGTTTGAGAAGTTTTTTTTATGCATTTTTTTTTGATGCATTTAAAAAAATTTTTTTAGAACAGTACAAGATTAAACCTAGATATTTCTCAAACAAAGGAGGAAGACCAACAATAAAGGGCCAAAAAATTATTCATTTTGTTTTTAGCATAAAAGTGGAATAAAATATTTCGAATTTTATCCAATAACACTTTTTACTTTAACCCCTCCCCTAGCCAAGAAATCTAAGCCTGTCCCCATAAATCTTGATTTAACTTAAAGAGCATTACAAACAATACATCTCAGATACGTTTCCTGGGGGTAGGACTGAGGGGGGGGGGCTTGATCGGCCGGGTAAATAAAAAGGGGCCCCTAAATGGGGAAAAATGCCACTTAAAAAAAAAGGGCATCATTGGGGTTGACAAAAAAATCCCAATGAAGAATTAGAAGAATGTTCGAGATATTGCCAGGGTCCCAAAAAGTAGAAGCAGGAGCAAACATTGAGGGAAATGAAGCGGGACCAAATCATGTTGCTAAAGAGGCAAACAAAAAATATTCCACCTTTATGACGGACAGTGTATATCTAAGAAAAACAAATGTTTGCAGGTTTTGTTTATACCATTTGCAAATGAATTGCAGCCGTATACCATTACAAAAGCATATGAAAAAATAAATCAAATTACCAAGAGGGCGAAAAACTTTCTAAGGAGGATGCTTGCCAAAATCAAAGTTAGTGATTAACCAGCAAAACACAATCAAAGTTTCCAAAATTTGATCGCTGGAGTAAACTAGAACATTGTTTAATGTAAGAAATTGACCATGGTTTCTGATTTATAGATGGAATTAAGTTGCATTAATTCGTCATTGCAATACAAGATTAAATTTTTCCTTGAGAAGTGCAGAAAAAAAAATCTTAACCGGATGCTGCCTTTTTTCCCCTGCCATTGTACCTCTATGGTCATTATTTTATTGTCAGAGGTATACACAAAACCTGTAAAGAGTTGTTTTGTTTTATTTTTATTTTAATCTGCACCTCCAAAAAGGGATTAACATTTCATTACGGATAATAGAATTCGACAGAAATACTGGGGTAGATGGGGGGGGGGGGGGGCTTACATCTTTAGGCCCAGAAAATCTGAGAATGGCCCCTTTTTGTGCGCTAATTTCTGTTGCATCTTATGTGCCCTCTTGACTTTCTTGGATGATCTTCCAGTCTGTACACACCAGAGGTCCTGCAATATAGAAAATAAAAGGAAAAAAAATAAAAAATATATTTAATATATAATATATAATAAATAATGGAAGTCAGGAATTCTCTCTAAAAGAGTGCTTTGAGCAGCACTGTCTCATACAATCATTAAAACAAACAAAAACAAAGGTCTGTAATATTTCATTTATCATGAAAAGGGTGCTGCTTTTGCCTTTAATTAATGCGGAAAGATGGCTTGGTATAAAATGGCAAAAAACAAGTTAACCGGAACGTAAACATTAATACATTCACAGTAATACTAGGGTGTGTCGACTGTCATTCACACATTTTTCTCAGACGTGTCAGAGCCAGGTCTGTGGGCCTCTTTTTCTTTTCTTTTTTTAGTTTTATTTATAATTTAACATTAGACCTAACGTTAGGCTATTAGTTATTTTTTTTTTAAAATTCAACGTTAACGTTAACTTAGACTTTTTTGGTGGGGGGGGGGGGTTGACATAAAAAAACATCGACCAATCGGGACATAACTTTTGAATGTCCCCCTGGCCCTGCCCCCACCACTTGATGACGGTAATCATGCCCAATATAGAACCAGAAATGGTGGATAAAAGGTTTTTTTTTCTGGTTATTCTAATCTAAAAAGGTGATTTTGATCGTGCTGCTCTCAGTCGGAGATCAGTCCAATATTATATCTTCCAGCACATAAGCGGACGAATGGGACTGAACTTCCACAGCTCCTGCGATGAAATAAAAAAATATCTCTTGCAGCTACAGAACGATCACGATTTATACTGCATTTGAAGGAAACAATTGTGAATTTAGAACAGAATTCTCATATGACTTCATATTCATTAATAAAGAGGCATGAAAAATACTTACGTTTCTAGCTTGTAAACAGGACATTTGACGGAAAATCTACCACCCTTTCACGTCAGGATTTCGTCAGTTTTTGTTATGAGTTTTAGAGAGGGAAAAAAAAAAAAATCATTACAGACAATCAAGCAACTGCGCATGCGCATGGAATTTAGACCATGGTCTAAATCATTTAAACTACCACCAACAGTTGACTGAAAATGATGACGTCAAATGACGCATTTAGACCATGGTCTAAAATAAACCACCTTTGTGAATACCAAAATTTAGACCATGGTCTAAATCCATGGTTTTAACCTCGGATTTAGACCATGGACTAACTAAATCACGTTTGTGAATTCGGGCCTATAATTTTTAACATGCATCTATAAACTAAATGGCCTTTGATAAGTAGTTTTCATGAATACTTAGGGAGCATACACTGTAAAAAAAAGAATACAGAAAAAATACCGAAAAAAATACAGCATACAGCATACAGCCATACAAAAATGTAATTTAAAATAAAGTAAATTTGTCCCTTAAAAATTAATGAAAGAGAAGGAAAATATTATTAGAGTTTTATAGCATACGTAATTGGTTAAAACGGAAAAAATGTGTTACTCCTGATGTATATTTTGTATTTCTCACGTAATTACTTGCAGGAGAAACTTACAACAAAACTGTTTTTTGAATTAAATTTTCTATGGCGACTCTGCTGACAGCAGATTTGCTGTTTTTTTTTTACAGTGAAGGGACCAAGTGAGAATCCTAACTCTCTAATTTCACGTTATGCTCCACTTGCAATGCATACATGGGTTAATGCAACAAATTCTACTTTTTATTTGCTACATTCCTTCTTATGCATTTCCCCAAAATAAGAGGCGAGGGTGGAGCTTGGGACATGCATTTTATTATGCATTGTTAATAGGGTTAATTTTCTGACTATCATCAACTGGGGCCTTCTAGGTGGGGGTAATGGTGTCTTCAACCTTATTTTATTACTTTTTTATGTGCCTGTATACAAATTAATATTTATGTGTTATTCCCATTTCCAAGCTAAGTTCAATGACAGACAGCGGTCAATTTAATTATCTCATCTGATAACAGTGCCCTGAAGATTCTCTCATAGAATACACTTACTTAATGCATGACCAGCAGACAAGCTACATACGAATCGGGCTTAAGTTTAGGTAGCTATAATTTGTCTTCTTTATCATCATGATATTGGCCCACATGAACACATTTTTTTTTTTTTTTTTTTATGTATTCAATTTCACTTGTAAACCTACAATTTCAATAAATGTTCTGTTTAATTTCAGACTCGAACTGCATTTATATTCTAACTGTGTTTAAACTTAAACAGAAGTCTAAAATTAACCTGAACTTGACTCTAACCCGGAGGACATTAACCTAGGGCTGAGACAATAACCCTCAGGGATGATCACTTCTAAGGACAACCACCCTCTACGACATATACCCCCGAACAACAGGCCCGTAACTAGAGGGGGGATTAGGGCAGGCGAGCAGGGTCCGCTTGAAGAAAAATAAAATAAACCCCTACTTTTTGGCAGAAATGCAGCAGATACTTGAAAAAAAAAATAATACAAGAAAGGAAGATTAAAACCCTTTGCTTTCAGTCCCCCTACATGTAAAATCTTTTGTTCACGCTTCGCGCTCGCAACTTTTTATTTTGGGGATGATAATCAATTTTTTCAGAACAAATTACGCAGGAATTACACTTAAACCATTTCGCAGGAATGTTTTCGCTTGCATTAGTGTTCTATTTTTATATTTTTAAATAATGTTATCTTCAATGTTAGGAAATGATATAACAGAAATAAGGCCTAGTGGCCGAGGCGGTGGAACCGGGGGCAGGGGCACAGTGACCCAAACTCTTTCATCCACTCTAAAAGTGCCCCTTTCATGACCAAAAAGTAAATTGAGTCTATAATCATGATAATGCATAGTTTACTCCAAGTTTAACGCACAATTTTCGGCTCGCATTTCGCGCTTAAAAAAGAAAATAAATAAATAAATAAAAAAATCATTCAAAAAGGTCCACTTTTTCAGATTTCGACCCCCCCCCCCCATATCGGTAAAAATCCTAGTTACGGGCCTGGACAAGTACCCTCAGCCAACTACCCCTGGAGAAGTCAATTGACTATATATAAAAAAGGCCCAAGTCCAATTTTTGGCGAAATTGAGTTAAATATGGGAAATTGTTCCTAATACAATAACTCATCTTGTGTATAAATGATCAATCTGAAATCATCTCAGAAATGCCTTAAATACAGAAAAAAATTTGGTTTGAATGTAAGAAAAGCCCAAGTCCAGGACTTGGGCTTTTCTTACATTCATATCATAGCGCCCTCTTTCATTATATATTGTGTTATTTAGGTATTATTATACCCTGTGTGTGTGTTTGTGTGTGTGTGTGTGTGTGTGTGTGTGTGTGTGTGTGTCAGAGGGTGTGTGGGTTGGTGTGAGTCATTGTAAAAAAAAAATAGGTCCTCAAAAATATAAGGAACAAAAAATCCTATGCTGATGTGCGTGTGTGGATATGGGGCATGCAGGGACAGATTCAGGATTGATGTTTTCTTACAAAATTCGCTCACAACACAAATACATTTTTTTTCCCCCCCAAATGCACTGGCAAGCAATGAAATAAAAAAACTTCTGCGTAATTACAAAAGCATTTTACACCGAAATCTCTCAAGCTGGCAAGCATGAAATAAAGGTCCTTGCTAAAGAAAAGTTCTCACTCCATTTACACCCCGTACCTGAGCTTAAGTGGGGACAGCCTCTGTATTTCTTGTTTTTCTATTTAATAAAATTTAAAAAAAAAATAAAAGGGAAGGACCATACCCCCTGTTGTTTATGTGCTTAAGACTTTTTGGTGTCATGGATGGAGAAAGAGGGAATTGTAAAACATGAATAATACGTCATTTTGCAAACTCTGTTTGCTTTTTGTTTTGTTTTGTTTTGTTTTGTTTTGTTTTGTTTTTTGTTTTTTAGTATCTGCAACACATCCACATGTCCTCACATTTCACACCCACACCTGCCCGCTCATTCCAAAACACATCAGCTATGAAAAAAACCTAAAATACAAAAAGATAAGGGGCACTTTTTGTCTGATATATAAAACAAAACTTGTGTATCATTTTTATACATTCAGTACTACAGAATTCTGACATGTATATGAATGTAAGAATGACCCAAGTCCATATCATTCTAAAAGCGACCCAAGTCCACCAGACAAAAGGCCGCGCCCACAAGTAACGTGAATATTAATGTTCATAAAAAATGTACACTTAAATTTGTTTTATGATGTCCTCTGATTTCTTTTGGCCAAATATACTTAATTGCCCAAATAAAAGAAATAATCAGTTTTTTTTCGATGTTCTCGAACTGACCTCTAATGGACTTGGGCCTTTTTTTATATTCATATACTCAATTACCTCCTAGGGCAACCACCCCAGCGAAGCTACACTAGCAGACAGACTACTCCGGGGGGGGGGGGGACATATAACCATGTTGTCCTAGGGGGGTTTTCCTTGAGGGTGATAATCCTAGGGGTAGTTATCCAGGGGTGGTTGTCTTTGGGGTAGGTGTCATAGATTCCTAGTATGCAGGCCATTAGGGAATAGACAGTGGGCTTGTTAAACCCTGAATGGTTCTGTCACATTTTCCTAAAATATAAATCCCATAATTTGCTAATCGAATGAAGGTCATGATTTCTTCTCTCAAATATTTTGGTTACATTGCCGGTATTGAGAACTTTGGCCGTGCTTTCCACATTAAATGCTAATTGCGCCAAACTGACGTGTTTTCAGGATTTTTAGTAAATGTACACATGAAAGATAGGACTTTTTTCTCTCTAAAAAATGCAGGTTTTGTTTCTCAAAGCGAAATAAAAGTTGTGTTTTTTCGGACAGGAAAAGTTGTACTATTTTGTTAAAGCTTCGCTTTCTCCCGATCAATAGACACTGTGTACAAAAATGCGTAAGGGTACACGGCACGTACGTACGGATGGTTCGATCAATACTTTCCCTGATAGCAGAGTGACGTCTTAAAGACGTCTTAAAGACATCACGTCAGACGTCTTAAAGACGTCAGGAAAAGACATCTTTATGACGTAAATTTGCACCCACGTTTGACGTGTTAAAGACATCGTATTTTTACGTCATTATTACGTCTAAAAAAAGACATCTTTACGTCAGGAAAAGACATCTTTATGACGTAAATTTGCACCCACGTTTGACGTCTTAAAGACATTGTATTTTTAAGTCATTATTACGTCTAAAAAAAGACATCTTTATGACGTAAAAATACGACGTCTTTAAGACGTCAAACGCGGGTGCAAATTTACGTCATATTTTTTTTTCTGACGTCTTTAAGACGTCACTGTGCTATCAGGGATGTTGACATTAATACTGAGTCCTATCCTATCCTATCCTAACCTATCCTAATATTATAACCTATGCTGTCCTACACAAAGGCCCTATTATACTGGCAGTTTGTCCGGTCCTGCTATATAAAGTGCTGCAGACAAATGTTTGAAGAAAGACAGTTACTTATTATTAAATTACAATTTTGTTAATGAAATATGAAGAATTGTCATTATGAAGCACCTTGAAATTGTGTTATACATAAAATGATAATAATTTAAAACAATTTTTATTATGTCAATAAGCCGAATGACGGTTACATGGCTTAAAATTGTATATTTCTAATCATTTTCCCCCTTTTTTCAAATCTCAGAATACTGCTTATGAATATTCATGACCAACAGAAACATTGTATTTTGGTCCAAATGAAAGTAAAAAGTTGTCTTATAGACGTTTTAAAGACGTCTTAAAGATGTCGTATTTTGGTCAAAAAATGACAAGAAAAGTGGTCCTATAGACGTCGTAAAGACATCAAAAAGTTGTCTTATAGACGTTTTAAAGACGTCTTAAAGATGTCGTATTTTGGTCAAAAAATGACAAGGAAAGTGATCTTATAAACGTCGTAAAGACGTCTTAAAGATATCATATTTGGGTAGAAAAATA
Organism: Paracentrotus lividus; assembly: GCA_940671915.1. Taxonomy (NCBI): domain Eukaryota; kingdom Metazoa; phylum Echinodermata; class Echinoidea; order Camarodonta; family Echinidae; genus Paracentrotus; species Paracentrotus lividus. The sequence continues at coordinate 80,206 of CALNVZ010003014.1, forward strand.
GACACAAAAGTTGTCTTATAGACGTTTTAAAGACGTCTTAAAGATGTCGTATTTTGGTCAAAAATTGACAAGAAAAGTGGTCTAAATAGACGTCGTAAAGACATCAAAAAGTTGTCTTATAGACGTTTTAAAGACGTCTTAAAGATGTCGTATTTTGGTCAAAAAATGACAAGAAAAGTGGTCTTATAGACGTCGTAAAGACATCATAAAGACGTCATATTACTGTCATAATTTTTTGCTCCAAAAATAGAAAATTAACGTCTTTGAAAGTCATTACCAAGAAGACATAATCACATCGCATAGAAACATGTAAAGATATTTAAATATCAGATTCTATTAATCGTTTGGAAGACGTCGTTAAGACATCGTAAAGATGTCGTGTTTATGACGGTATGACGAGTTGACCAGTTTTGACCAGTTTAAGACGTCTTTAAGACGTCAGTCTGCTATCAGGGTTATTGTCATCTGCTGCCGTCCTTTTGTGTAGTTTCCTATTATCACTCGACTCATGAATGCTTTTTTTTACCCTCTTGTGAAACCATTTCTAAAGGAAATTTGGAGGGAAATTACAGCGTATCAAATGCTATTATTTTCCAGAATGAATATGTATATAAAAAAAAGAGAGTAATTTTACTTTGCCAATATGGTGATGATAATGGTAATAACTGAATAATATAACAATGTGCAACGATAGTCCGAGATTTTTGGCTGAAAACTTCGCGCGGGATAAATCAAGACGAAGACCTCAACTTTTCATTAAAAATCTTGATGATAGCCATTCGTGTTTTGTCTTCATATTCAAGTCTCTTTTTCAATTTGTTTTTCCCCCAAACAGCTGTTGTATCAATAAAATCTTGTTGTTCCTGAAAATTGTATGCCACTATTTGTTTTGTTTTCCTGTTGCTTTTTGAAAGAGTTACGAGTAAGAGTGATTAGAATAGCGAGTCTAAAATCTTCCCTCTCAGACTCTCTCCTTCCATGTCTCTTTTACATTTTTTCCTCCCATTTTCCCTCCAATAGAGCCTGGTTAGCAAGTACTCTCCATAATGAGAGAAAGTAAAGTTATATTCTCAAATGAAATTATAGTATCCGCAATATAATCCCAATGGTTTTGTTTGCTCCTTCATTTTTTGTTCTGTATTTGTTTATTTTGTTTTTGTTTATATTTTATTATCGTTTCTCTTTCTATTCTTCACAACCAAAGACGGAATAATGAAAAGAAATATATATATATGATATCAATAAAGACCAAAATAAAGGTTAGAAGATTTGTATTCATTTTGTTTCTGTCTTTTTAATCGTTCATCCCAAGGGATTGCGGATCCAGGTATTTTAGCAGATGTATTGGCCTACAAAAATGCCCAAACGACCATAGATTTGTGATTTTTAGCGTAGTTTCAGCTCAACCCCTCCACTATCAAAAACGCTCCGCGGCCCCTGTAATTGATAAATCTTTTCCAAATATTATGGTGTTGATGCTAACCAGGAAAAACATAATACCTCATAAAAAGTAATATATTTCCGTCAACTTATCAAGGCAAAATCTCACCCGGGAGAGAAATAGCGCAAAGACGGAATGCGATGACAAGCTCTTCAAAACATTAGTTATAATCAAATCATTCTATAAAACGACATAACTTACTATTCGGGATGGGAGACTAGTGAGATAACAAATGAAATAAAGACATGTCATGCTTTAGAAGTATTTATGCATGCAATATCAAAAGCGCCCATATGGTTCGGCATAATGTATGCATTTATATTGAAATAGCATTTTGTCTATTCCCTCTTTTTACCTCTGGGCTCATTCTCTCTCTCTCTGTCTTTCCCTTGTTCTCCTATATCTCAATATTTTCATTTCCCATTCTTATACTATTTATATATAAAGCACTGAGAATGCGTTAGATATACATTCATATTCCTGCGGTTTTATAAAGCGCCTGTGATATCAATAAATGAGTCGACATATATTTTATGAGATACCCGATCAAGTTGAAATCAAATGAAAAGCAAGAGCCATCAAAACTATTGCTAAACGTATTCATATAGCTTTTTGTATTGCTAAAAATTAAAATCATCCAGTATGTCAACCTTCTGATCAACACTAATCCGTCTTGTATTCAAGAGGTTAACGACATCCTGAATCCTGCTCTTTCAGAAATAAACCTTTTGAGCTGTCGCCATGACATTCTTTTGTTCGGGGAGTGCATCGCCCAAGCACTAATTGGGCGTTTCGCTTTGAAAAGAGCAAAGAGTGAATGGTGTGCTAAACTGTTCTTCTTATTATTATTTTCGGAAGAGTTGAGAAAAATGATAACATCACGATGAGCGAACGCTGGAGTGCGGGGAGGAAAAAGTTCTGGGACATTGTCGTTTTCTCTTGCTCTCGTGTCTGAATGTACAAATCCACCCTCGTTCATTCCCTTTCTTATATTTTCCCTCTCCCTATCATTCCCTCCCCCTCTACTTTTTTTCTCTCTGACTCCATATTTTCAATATCGATTTTACATTATATCTATTTCGTCTTCTATTCCTTCTTTCTTCTTTGGATAATGATAGTAGATACTTTTCTCTCTTCCTTCCCCCCACCCCCATTATATCTTTTCTCTCCGACTTCATAATTATTACTATCTATTTCGTCTTCTATCGATCCTTCTCTCTTCTTTGGATATAGTGAGAGTAGATATTCCCCCCCCACCCCCGAGGTGGCTTCCCTTCCTCCCCTTTTTTTCTCTTTTTTTTTCTTTAGGGGGGGGGAAAAAAAAATGAAGTACGATACCCCCCCCCGTCTCTATTTTTCTCTCCGACTTCATATTATTACTTTTCGTCTTCTCTTCCTTTTCTCTTCTTTGAATAATGAGAGTAGATACCCCCCCATCCCTCCCCCGCTCTCTATTTTCTCTCTCCGACTTCATATTATTACTATTTCGTCTTCTCTTCCTTTTCTCCCACCCCCTGGCCCTCTATCCTCTATATATTTTTCCTCTGAATTCATACGCTCACTATCTATTTTACATCATATTTATTTTGTCTTCTGGAGTAGATATACCTTCTTCTTTTTCCCCGCCCTTCTATATTTTTACTCTCTGACGTCATAGTCTCATTATCTATTTTACAATTTAGATTTACCTATCGTTTAGCGTGATGTTGTTATGCATGCATGCACGCCGGATCGATCGGAAGAATAAATCACGTGATCAGGATCGATCGCGCGCGCGTACGATGTACACGTCACAGAAGAGTGGAATTCCCCCCCCCCCCCTCTTCCGATTCAAACGAAACTTCGTAAGTTGAATTGATTTCCTATTTTCTCGGTTTTTTTTCCACGCAGCGTCTTCTTTTTTTCAATCTATAATCGAAATAAATGCATAAAGGAAATGGTGCCAGGGATTTTAGTACATAGAAACTACGAAAAAGATGGAAAACTTCATCTAAGTATACTCCACAAATCTCGGCTTCTGTAGAAGCCCGTCGTAGCAGAGTGAAGCACTCGCTGGGCTTCTGTGGAAGCCCGTCGCACTCAAAGGGTTAATATAAAGTGTACAAGATAAAATTGTAAAACTTGTGAATATGAAATAAATCAATTCATCTTTACATTTCTCTCTTTTTCATTATTTTCAGTTAATACAACACTGCTTTGTCATCTCGGAGAGCAACATGTCTGATAATGCCAGGAGTTCTTCGTTTTTGGAGGACAGAGGCGTCGGAAGACTCTGAGAATACAAAGCATTGGAGGGGCAAGCCGTTGTTTGCCCCTCCACTCCTCTCTTTTCACACAGCCTTCCAAAATGATGGAGGGCCATCGAAATGTAAGCTTTAAAGAGAAAGAAGGAACAAGGCTTTTGTGTGCAATAAAGATGGACTTTTTACCAGTGGATCTACGAATTTCAGAGGCGAATCGAAGAATGGAATTTGTAAAGAAAATGCAGGCCCAACTGTGTAGGACGATATAACGGGCCAAGAATTTTAATTGTGTTACATCAGGCTGCGTCCGCTACTGTAGGTAATTATTCCCAAGGAGATGATAGGCAGTAAACATTGCACAATACAACACAGAATTCATTTGCCCCTGAACAAGACTCTTGAAATATATAGGCTGTATAATGTCCTACCAAAGGCCCTATTATATGGCAGTTTGTCCGGTCTGCATATAAAGTGCTGCAGAAATGTTTTGAAGAAAGACAAGTTTATTTTATTAATTACAATTTTTGTTAACTGAATATGAAGAATGTCATTATGAAGCACTGAAAATTGTGTTATACATTATAAATCGATAATAAATTTAAACATTTTTTAATTATCTGTCAATAAGCCGGGAATACGGTTCATGGCTTAAAATTGTATATCTTTCTAATCATTTTCCTTTTTTTCAAATCTCAGATATACTGCTTATGAATATTCATGACCAACAGAAATATTGTATTTTTGGTACCAAATGAAGTAAAAAGTTGTCTATAGACTTTTAAAGACGTCTTAAAAGATGGTCGTATTATTGGGTCAAAAAATGACAGAGAAAGTGGTCCTATAGAGTGTAAAGACATCAAAATGTCTTTAGACGTTTTAAAGTACGTTTACGATAGTCGTATTTTGGTCAAAAAATGACCAGGAAGTGATCTATAAACGTCGTTAAGACGCTTTAAAAGATATCATATTTGGGTAGAAAAATAGACACAAAAGTTGTCTTAATAGACGTTTTTAAGACGTCTTAAAAGATGTTCGTCATTTGGTAAAATTGACAGAAAAGTGGTTAAATTAGAGTCGTAAAGACATGCAAAGAGTCTGTCTTAGACGTTTTAAAGACGTCTTAAGATGTCGTATTTTTCAAAAATGACAAGAAAGAGTGGGGTCTTATAGCGTCGTAAAGACATATAAGACGTCATATTACTGTATAATTTTTGCTCCAAAAATAGAAAATTAACGTCTTTTGAAAGGTATTACCAAAAGACACTAATCACACGCAATAGAAACATGATAAGATATTAATATAGATTCTATTATCGTTGTTGGAAAGACGTCGTTAAGACATCGTAAAGAATGTCGGTTATATGAGGTATGACGAAGTTGACCAGTTTTGACGAGTTTAAAGACAGTCTTTAACGACGTAGTTGCTATCAGGGTTATTTGCTTCATCTGCTGCCGTCCTTTTGCATGTATTTCTATTATGGAAACTCGACTCATCATGCTTTTTATTAAACCCTCCTTGTGAGACCATTTCTAAAGGAAATTTGGAGGAAATTACTGGTATCAAATGCATATTATTTTCCAGAATGAATATGTATATAAAAAAAAGAGAGTAATTTTACTTTGCACATATGGTGATAGTAATGGAATACTGAATAATATAACAATGTGCAACGTAGTCGAGATTTTGGCTGAAAACTTCGCGCGGGATAATCAAGAGAAGACTACAACTTTTCATTAAAAATCTTATATAGCCATCTCGTGTTTTGTCTTCATATTCAGTCTCTTTTTCAATTTGTTTTTCCCCCAAAACAGCTGTTCGTATCATAAATCTTGTCTGTCCTGAAAATGTATGCCCACTATTGTTTTGTTTTCCTGATTGCTTTTTGAAAGAGTTCACGAGTAAGAGTGATTCATGGAGAATAGCAGGTCTAAAATCTTCCCTCTCAGACTTCTCCTTGCCATGTCTCTTTTACATTTTTTCCTCCGCATTTCCCTCCAATAAGAGCCTATGTTAGCGAAGTACTTTCATAATGAGAGAAAGTAAAGTTATATTCTCAATGAAATTATAGTATCCCGCAATATATCCTGAATGGTTTTGTTTGCTCCTTCATTTTTTGTTCTGTATTTGTTTATTTTTTTTGTTTATATTTTATTATTCGTTCTCTTTCTATTCTTCACAACAAAGACGGAATAATAATGAAAGAATATATATAATATGAATCAATAAAGACCAAATACAAGGTTAGAAGATTTGGTATTCATTTTGTTTCTGTATTTTTATCGTTATACCAAGCGGATTGACGGTATCAGGTAATTTAGCAGATGTATTGGCTACACAAAATGCCAAACGATCATAGATTTGTGATTTTTAAGCGCAAGATTCTTAGCTCACCACCATCCACTATCAAAACGCATCGCTGCCACCTGTAATTGATAAATTTTTCAAATATTAATTGGTGTTGATGGTAACCAGGAAAAACATAATACTTATAAAAGTAATATAGTTTCCGATCAACTTTAAAGGCAAAATCTTCACCCGGGGAGAGAATAGCGCGCAAAGACGGAATGCGATGACAAGCTCTTCAAAACATTATGTTAAATCAAATCATTTATAAAACGACATAATTACTATTCGGGGATGGGAGACTAGTGAGATAAACAATGAAATCAAGACTGTCACGTGCTTTAGAAGTATTTATGCATGCAATATCAAAAGCGGCCCATTGGTTCGGCATAATGTATGCATTTTATTGAAATAGCATTTTGTCTATTCCCTCTTTTTACCCTTGGGCTCATTCTTCTCTCTCTGTTTTCCCTTGTCTCTATATCTCAATATTTTCTATTGCCATTCTTATAGCTATTATATATAAAGCACTGAGAATGCGTCTTAGATATACATTTCATATTCCTGCGGTTTTATAAGCGCCTTGTGATATCAATAATGAGTCGACATTATTTATGATAATACCCGATCAGTTGAAATCCAAATGAAAGCAAGAGCCATCAAAACTATTGCTAAACGTATTCTATAGCTTTTTGTATGCTAAATTAAAATCATCAATATGTCAACCTTCTGAATCAACACATCCGCTTGTATTCAAGGGTTAACGCATCCTGAATCCTGCTCTTTTCAGAAATAACTTTTGAGCTGTCGCCATGACATTCTTTTGTTCGGGAGTGCATCGCGCCAGCACTATTGGGCGTTTTTCGTCTTTGAAAAAGGCAAGAGTGATGGTGTGCTAACTGTTCTTCTTAATTATTATTTTCGGAGGTTGAGAAAATTGATAACAATCACGATGAGGCGAACGCTGGATGGTGCCGGGGAAGAAAAAGTTCTGGGACATTGTCGTTTTCTCTTGCTCTCGTGTCTGAATGCTACAAATCCACATTGTTCATATCCCTTTTTTATATTTTCCCTCTCCTATCATTCCTCCCCTCTATTTTTTTCTTCTCTTGCTCCATATTTCCATATCGATTTTTACATAATATATCTAATTTCGTTTCTATCTACTCTTCTCTGGGTAATGAATAGTAGAACTTTCTCTCTTTCCTTCCCCCACCCCCATTATATCTTTTCTCTCCGATTTCATAATTATTCACTATCTATTTCGTTCTCTATCGATCCTTCTCTCGTCTTTGATATGTGAGAGTAGATATTCCCCCCACCCCCGGGCTTCCCTTCTCCTTTTTTCTTTTTCTTTGGGGGAAAAATGAGAGTAGGATACCCCCCCCCCGCTCTCTATCTTTTTTTCCGACTTCAATTATTACTTTCGTCTTCTCTTCCTTATTCTCTTCTTGAATAATGAGAAGTTAGATTACCCCCATCCCTCCCCCGTCTCATATTCTTTTCTCTTTCCGACATTCATATTTATTATTTTTCGTCTTTCCTTTTTCCCACCCTCCCTATATCTCTATATATATTTTCCTCGATTCATAACGCTCACTATTATTTTAAATCATTTTATTGTTTATTGGAGTAGATATACTTTTCTTTTTCCCCGCTTCTATATTTTTCTCTTCTGACGTCATAGTCTCATTATCTATTTTACATTTAGATTTACTATCGTTTAGCGTGATGTTGTTATGGCATGCATGCACGCCGGATCGATCGGGAAGAATTAAATCCACGATGATCAGGATCGCATTCGCGAGTGCGTACGTGTCGTCACAGAAGAGTTGGAATTCCCCCCCCCCCACCTCTTCCGATTACAAACAGAAACTTCGGTAAGTTTGAATTGATTTCCTTTTTCTCGGGTTTTTTTTCCACGCAGGTCTTTCTTTTTTTCAATCATATAATCGAAATAAAATGCATAAAGGAAATGGTGCAGGGATTTTAGTAGAAGAAATACGAAAAAGTGGAAAACTTCATCTAAGTAGTAATCCACAAATCTCGGCTTCTGTAGAAGCCCGTCGTTAGCGAGTGATAGCACTCGCTGGGCTTGTGGAAGCCGTCGCACTCAAAGGGTTAATACAAGTGTACAAGTAAAGATTGTAAACTTGTGAATATGAAATAAATCAATTCATCTTTACATTTTCTCTTTTTCATTTTTTAAGTTAATACAACACTGGCTTCGGTCATCTCGGAGAGAACATGTCTTGATAATTGCAGGATTTTTCGTTTTGGAGGAAGAGGCGTCTGGAAGACTCTGAGGATAAAGCATTGGAGGCGGCAAGCGTATGTTGTTTGCCCCTCACATCGCTACTCTTTCACACAGAACCTTCAAAATGAATGGAGGCCTGAAATGTAGCATTAAAGAGAAAGAAGGAACAAGCTTTTGTGTGCAATAAAGATGGACTTTTTACCAGTGGATCTACGAATTTCAGAGGCGAATCGGATGGAATTTGTTAAAGAAATGCAGGCCAACTGTGTGGACGATATAACGGGCCAAGAATTTTAATTTGTTACTCAGGCTGGTCCGCTACTGTAGGGTAATTATTCCCAAGGAGATGATAGGCGCAGTAACATTGCACAAATACAACACAGAATTCATTTGCCCCTGAACAAGACTCTTGAAAATATTATGGTGTATAAAAAAGATTCCCCCTACGCCAAAGACTTGATTGCAATTTGGTAGAAAAAAATAATGTGGGCATTTATATTCAAAATATTTGAATGGGATATAACTGTTTGAATTCATCATTTCTATGTGGAGGGAATAACTGATAATGATGTAAGAGGTATTTTATGTTGCGTTGGTGTGTTGTTCATTAGTGTTTTTATGATTGAGATTATATTGTAGTCAACATCACTGGTAAATTTAAAAAAAAAAACAAAAAAAAAAAAAGAAAGAAAGAAAATAAAAAGAAGAAGATGAAATGTTTACATTACAATATGGTAAAAGAAAAATAATTAATTAAGGTGAGATATGATGATTCTCTTTTTTAACACGTATTGCTATGCACAACAATCTTTCCTTTACCTGATTAGTATTTATATATTTGAGCAGTATACTTGATGAATTTTAATTTAATTTTCATGTAGTTAATTGAACATTTTATTTGAAAATTCAAATTTTCATGTAGGCTTTAATTCAATTTAATATAAAGAGCCTGATGATGAACGCAGAAGTATATTGCATGTTGATCGAATAGTCTGATTCGGTTTTGTTGAATTGGGGCTATTGTTATTCGTTTCAAGACATGTTTTTATATGTCTAAATGCATTGTCTGCCTCTGTCTATATGTTTTTGATGATCAATAAACTATGGAAGTGAAACTTCAAAGACATCATATTCGAAATAAACGCTCAGATTATTGAATTTTTAAAAGGCCGGGAAAGGAGGGTCGGTGTACACAGCAAACGTTGTAAAGGTAGAACATTGTCTAGACTCCACTTTACCCTTCCAAGAATACTGGAGACAGATTCAATTACTTGAGATTTGAACTTTAAAGTTACAAAAAAGCAAGTAGTACGAAGTATGAATGAAGCGGAAAATGTACATCATGAAATGAGCAAGGGATTCCGTTTGATATATGCTTAGTTTAGCATGCTTTCTCTTGATATGTGAATCGAATGATATTTTGTTTAACCGCTGCTCGAATAAAAAGTACAGGTCTAACCTTTTATGAAGAGATATATACGTACTCCTGTTTTTAATAAGCATGAATTGCAGCAAACTTCTTATAAACGAGGCAGTTTCATGTCCTATTCAGGACAACAGATGCTCACACACCGCATGGTTTGTAGGGGGGGGGGGGGGCTTGTCGTCGCATTGACATCAGTAGGTATGAAATGGGGCTCCAAAAGGAGGAGAAGAATGTAGTAAGAGGAGCGAAGAAAAAGGGAAGAAGAGCAAAAAAAGGAGAAAAAAGAGAGAGGGGATGAAAAAGTTAAGACGGGGATAAACAGAGGGAGAAAGAAGGAAGTAAGAAAAAATATAAAGAGAGGAGGGAGAAAGAGGGGTCTGTGGGAGAGAAAATAGGGTGGGGTTTCAGTCAATTTACGCTCCTGTCTTTAAGAGCCAATGATAGGCCCTACTGGTTTAAGATTCAGTTTGCGCCCCTATAATATATATTAATATATAACAATACTAATATAATAAATAATATAATTAAAAAAGATAAATGAAATATTATGTACAAATAAATAAATAAATTTAAGAAAAAATGAAATTTAACGATCATATAAAGATCGCTATTTCATTTATTTTAGGATTATTAAAAACGTAAAATTGGCGTTAAAACAGCCTATCATTTAAAATGAAAAATCTTTGTTCAATTTAATTCCAAAATTTCTGTATTGATAAGCATTGGTATTAATTCAGTTTTGTAATGTGGTGAATGTTATCATGCAAAATTAAGTCTTGAATTAACCTATTAAAAAAAAAAAAAAAAAAATCTTCGAAAGAATAATTATCTTTGGAAGAGTCCTATCTCCTCAAGAATGAGGAAAAAATTTATCTTGTGAGAGCCCTGTTCTAAGATAAAGACAGATAATCTTGGCAGGCCTTATCTCTCAAGATAATTTTATCCTCCTGGAGAGAGGTTGTCTCTAAGGATTATTTAATTCTAGGAACCCCAGTTCTCACAGTTATCTTTGAGAGAGGCCTCACAAGATACGTCACGGTCGCCCTGAAATGAAAATCGAGGCTGAATATGGCTTATTACGTTCATGGTATCATGAAGTCACGAGCCCAAGCGACGCTCCGTATGGGGCAGTGAATCAGTGACCAATTGTTCTTTAAGCTTCTTGCTTACGTCAATACCATTCTCCCCCCCCCTTATATGTGTTTCACCGGCTCATGTAAAATCACCTTCATGAGCGCGGCCTTGACAATGGCTAATCTCCCCATTGAAATTCCCCAAACCTAGT